>APFE030021751.1:142582-160627 GCA_000404065.3 Pinus taeda
AAAACACATTAAAACACTGATATTTTTGGTCAACGTGACCCTGGAAAAACCCCCTACAACTCTTGGGGAAAACCAGTTTGAGAGCTCTTCTTTATTTCTGGAAAATGTCATTTTACAGTGAGAAATTTCAGCGAAAATCAGCAAAAATCAGCAAACAAATTTCCAAATTATCTTGATTTCTGAGCCTCACAGCCCACTGAAAATTTCCAAACAACAACACAATGCTGCACGACAACTGTACGGACGGTACAGACAGCCGTATGGATGGTACAGATGGCTGTACGGACGGTACAAACAGGCTGTACGGATGGTACTGACAGGCTGTACGGACCTCGATTTTTGTGCAGAAAATCAGCTGCCTCGATTTCTGTGCAAAAACAAATCTGCCTTTTGCTGTTTGCTCAGCAAAAATCTGCCTTTTATTGCTGGTTCTTTCAGCTGTATGCTTGTTTTTTCTGTTGTTCTGATTTTGCTGAAGAGCTGCCTGGTATGTGTGCCAAATTGCTGCCTCTTTCTCCTTCTTGTCCAGAAATCTCCCTTGCTCTCTTGCTCTCCTTCTCCCAATCTGCTCATGAAAGAATGAATGATCTTTTTCCTCCTTTAACCCAACCCTAAATGACTTTTGGGTGATCCCTAAATCCAATGGCTGAGATAGATTTAGATCAATGGCTGAGATTAAATGCACATTTAAATCTCACTTTCTATTTTTTAATTCACCCACTTTAATAAAGACCCACTTAGTCATTTATTTCCAAAGTCACTTTTCCTTTCTAATTTTTCATTGACTTTATAAAAGTCACTTTAAAATTAGACTTAGTAACTTTATCACTTAAAGTCACTTTTAAATTAGATTTTAACTTTATAAAAACTATAAAGTCACTTTAGGAGAAAAATTAAAATCTTTTGGACACTTTTCCCTAGGCCAAAGATCAAAGCCTAAGGGAACCACCTGTCCTCCGGTACCAAATTTCAACACACAATAGCTACACCATGCTCTCAACGTAGCAACCACACCATTCACATAGTAATTCAGTAATTCTCTCAACGCAACAGCATGGAATGAGCATATCTACACTAGCGTGGAATGAGCAATGGTTCAACACTCCATCCTAACACATGGTAGAGATGGTCTTCAGTCCACTCAGAACATTTATGTAGCTATACAATTATGCAGTGGGCGTATAGCAATTATGTAGAAATACAATTATGCAGTGGCTATAAAAAATACCACATGGACAGTATGGCAGAGAGCCCAGAGAGCATAGAGAATAGAGGGACAGAATATGGCAGAAAGTTGGTACAAGGAGTTACAATACAAAAGCTAATTTTGGGTGTGGGCTTGGATACCAGTGTTCTTCAGAAGAAGATCCCACATGTCGATCTAGTATAGGATTAACATAGACCAAGTGGTCCAAATTAAGAAACTGTATAAGCTTTCAACTTATAGTCTATTAAGGTTTATGGCCAACACACATTTTAAAAGTTTTAGATTGTAGAATTTATTTCTTAGTTTGAGAATCATTTATTTACAAGTTATACACATACAATGTAGTGTTTCTAACTTTATGACCCCATATTGACATATTGAATGTAACAGAATTTAGGAAATTAAATTTCCTTACAATTTTGGAAACATTGCTAGAGAAACAATACAAAAGAATAGGACATTTATGATTTATTTTCTTACCATTCATATTTTAGATTGTATTATGTCCATTCACTTTAGTAATTTTGTTGTTTCATTGAATCTAAGTTATGTATGAATGGGGAAATAGATAACACAGTTTGAATTATTAACAAGGGAAATGGTAGAGCAATTCCGAATAATACTCCCTTCATATACTAACTTGTTGAAAGGAATATTTGCAAGAGAAGAACAAGAAGAAAGGTCTCTACTGATAAACTCAAACGCATAGGCTATAGCAAGACACACATCGGAAGAAATAAAGAAATATCTTGAATATTGAATCTTCTCCAAGGTTCTTATAAAAGAAAGTGTTATAGGTGAGCCAAGAAAGCCATATGAACCAAGAGTACAACTAGAAGTTGAAAAGGAACTCAATCCAATCATCTAGACAAGAGCTCCTTATTAAGAACTTGAATTCAATTTGTTTAATAAAATGGGTAGAAGTTGAAGATGTGGTATATCTCAATGGTGAGGCACATGTGTAAGAGGAAAAGGAGGTCATCTTTGGCTTCATAATTATGGACCCCAACATAATTGTATAGATGAAGAATATCCCTTTGTGAGCCTTGTATTATTTCCATCGTATGGTAACGAAAAATCATGATGTTTTTCTTTTCAAGTTTTACATTTTATGCCTTAGCTATTATTATTCCAATTATTCATGTAAACTCAAATTATTTCCTTCTAGTCTCGAGGAACTAGCCTTGCATTAGTTCATGGGGTTAGGAGGAAACATAGTTTGAACTTAGACAGAAATATGTAGGATCCTCGAGAAATATTAAGAATATTTGAAAGATAGAAATTTAAGATTTTTTTTTTCAAAATGACTCAAATGTAGGAAAATATCTTGAAGGATTATTCTAAAAGGTTTCCATATAATTTCCAATTTTCCAAACAACATAGACGAGAACAATATACCATGAGATTTGTCTTTTCAAGAGAAATTTTTGATGAATATATAGATAGATTTAATCTAATGGGACATAGAGATATATCATAACTAAATTTCGATGAAATTAATGGTTTATATGGGAGGTATTCTTGAAATCAAGTGAGAAATAGTAAGGGATTTTGTATCATCCCTTGAATTTGACTTGGGATTCTATAAAATTTACAATTATTTTTTTAAATGAGTAATTAATGAGAGAGAGAGAGAGAGAGAGAGAGAGAGAGAGAGATTCAAATCTAGACACATGTTGTGACATTATTTAATTCAATTATTAAATCTCTGCAAATTTTCCTTATTAATCTAATGATCGATTTCTTAATTTGTCCTTCTCAAAAAACTAAGAGCTCTCTCCAATTATTTTCTATAGATTGATATGGAATGGTACCCTAGTAAATAACTTATTACTGTCTTAATATCATTTCTTCCTTACATAAATTATGTTTATTGAAAGTTTTGGTGTAGCCAACCCTTCCAACAATCAAAGATTATGCCATGCTTGCATATAATCTACAAATACCACAACCATTGAACATTGCAATAAAAAAATAAGTGTTCATGTATATCCTTGGTCTATATAAACCATGGTTTCAAGCTTAGAGTATGATATTAATCATTTAAAACATTTCAAAAAAAGTGCTTCACACACACACATGAACGTAAAGGTTCACATCAGTTAAAATTCCTTGTTTCACTTATGATTTTGAGGCTTCTAAACTCCTTAGAGTCCTCAATGGGTATTTGAGTTATCGTGGAGGCCTTTACACCCTTATCCCATGTGATTTTGTTACAGGTGGTCATATGGTCTACCTCCAAATTAGCTCCATGATGTGTGTATTATTAACGGTTCAAATTTCCTAGCATTGTAATAAATGATAAAATTCTTTTGGTTTAGTTTTTGAGTAACTACTCCCTTACAAGCGTTTATGGTGTAGGATCCGCCAACATTAAGGGGATCTCCCCCGTATGAAGTCCCAACTAGACCTCACATTTTTTGGTGTAGGAGTCCCATCCGGTATGATGGCCTGGTTGCAATTATCTTAAAGATATTCCTTAGCTCTTTCTTGTCAGTGCATGAGAGTGATATACTTAGTCTTCAAACTATGAGGTTCATGTGCCTACTGAGTTCTTAGTGTTACTTGTGTCAAAGTTATTTCACTACATAGGGGGAGGGTGAGAGTCTTTCTCAAGTAAAAGGGAGTAGTCCCAACACACATAGAGACACACCACACAATAGGATCTGTGCAACTTCTGGCGGAGTAGTCCACATGGATATGGAAGTCACAAAAACAAAGCAAACATATACCATGTAAACCACCCAACAAAGTAGTCCACATGAGTGTGACGACCATTATAACAAGTTTACAAGAATGAATATGTCTAATGTTTGATGGAGTAGTCCACAGAGATGGGACAATAATAGCAACCATTATAACACATCTTCAAAAATGTATGCACTAGAATAACCGAAGTAGTTCAACTATCCTAGTCCACAACATGGATTACAAGTCTTTAAAGAATAGTCTTAGAAATAAATACAATGTATGCATGAACACGTGTTGGCCTGTCACAGGCTTCTAAATTAATCAAAATTTGCAAGACACATTCGTACACCATACATCACTATCCCCAGTAGTTGAACATTCGACCACTGCTCGCTCCTTAAAGAAAATATTACACAATGTTAAGGCTATGTGGGAGGAGCCAAAGTGAAAAGACCATTGCATGTACAATGAGGTAGTATATATAGCCAAGGGTGAAACTAACACTTGTGACTATTCGACTTCCCTCATCACTGTTCGCCTTACATGACTCTTCGACTTACATAAATCTTCGACTTCATCCATGGTTCTCTTGGACTTCCAAGTTACATTACATTGATCACACAAGTATGACCCAAAGTAGTGATGTGAGTGAGGTGACTCATGAAACAACTCAACATGAGGCTACTAGGATGCACATGTTGGTTGCGATTGTTATGTTGAGTTGTTGTGTTGTTGAGTGGTGAGTGCACTTGTGGTGTACCATAGCTTCACCTGCACATCGAAAAGTGCGCAGAATCAATGGTCCTGGTGTTCACTTCATGGTTCATTCATGTGTATGTGTATCATTCTCGCGCTACTTGGTATGCTTCATGTGTTCGTCCAACCACGAGAAAGACTTCTAGCATACGCTCCTTTTTCATCCCATTCGATGGCGTGCCATGTCTCATCCATGTACCTATTTCTGCAATCACTCATGAAGAGACACCATCAAATCTACAAATACTCTAGTCTACCATGATGTATTGTCATTCGTTTCCTGGTGCAGGTGACTGAGAGAGGATAAGGTTCTGAAGTAATGCAGAGCACATGTCATGATGCGATGTGAGGCTTCATCAAACTGTCGAGAAAAATTGTGCAGAGGTCACTAAGAGATTAGGTTGAGTAGTTCGGGACAACAGTGACATCTATGTGATATGGCTCAGCTAGGAGATAGAATTGTGTAGCTTTTCTAAGGAAGGAAGCGTGGGAAATAGGAGGCACTCGCATTGAGAACTATGCAATTTTCCATAGGAGGCAAGGATTGGGTTGCAGGAGGCCATTGGTCAGAACTACGCAGTTCTGGGAGGCACTCAAGCAAGACATGACTGCATAGTTTCTACACTGAGTGGGGTGCTAGGAAGCGTGTGGACTATTAATGAAAACTGTGTAGTTTTCAAGAGGAGTGGAGAGTAGACCAACAAGGGGACTACTTGGAAAAACTATGCAATTTCATAGGACAATGTAGTGACAAGTAGCAAGTGCCTATCCCTCATGTCTGCGTAGTTTCTTCAGGCACTGTATGTAGGTAGGTTGGATACCTTCTATGCAATTTTGGAGACGATTGTAGTGTTAGGTCATTACTGAAGTCAAATTATTTGGTTGACCACTGGGAGGCTTGATGGATAAGCTTGCGGGGAGCACAAACTGAGATGACTTCTTGGGAAACTTATGCACTACTATCAGTGATAGTCAACTAGGTTGATTCTAAAATTGTGTCGTGCAGATAGCCTGGATGGAAACCTAAATCTTTGTGCAATTATGGGCAATCGTGTTTGGTCACCGAGGGTTGAGACTATGTAGTGTAGCTCAGCAGAGGTCCAGCTAATGGAGGGTGGTCCTCTTGACATATTTTCAAAAAAATAGTTGTGTGTGGGCAAGTGAACTCATGTATAAATGACCTTCTGAACACACACTCAACATGACTTGATGACATGACACCTCAAACCAATAAGACAACATGTCTCAGTTTTACTGTCTAAAAGTTAAGAGCGACAAGTATGACACTTTAGATACATCATTAAATGATTGTGAGGACACTTACATGACAATGTTTACAACTTCGTGTGTGATTTTGATAGATGTTTACATAGCAAACACAACTCATACATATAAATAAAAATATTCAACATCACCAGAACAAGGATGCAAGCATGACATATAAATTAGCATGCCGACAATGAAACTTGGTCAAAGAAGTGAAAAGGAACCAAGACAAGTAGAGGAAACACATCAAATGACTTTTCTGTTTGCACACATACATGTTAATGAATACATGATGATATGAAAATGACAAGAAATCCTATAAACTCAACTAAGAGGTGTATTTCGAAAGATGTTCTTTAGTTACCATACGTACCTTCGATATGATCATGCATCTGATGAAGTTTCCATGCATTTATGATCCTTTACCATCACTTAGCCTTTTGGTCCTTCTCCTCAACTCCTTGGGAGCTATATTAGTATGCCACCTTTTCCTATAGTCACTGAGAGATAGATCAATGCAATTTTAGTGGGAAATGATTGTTGTCAGGATGAGGCCATGGGAGGCCAATTTGCATAGTTTTTGTGTGCAAGATAGATAGGGAATATTCGAAAACACTATGTAGTTTTTAGGAAAAGGACACAGATGCAAGATAGGGTCCTGGGAGGACACTGACGTAGGATAGGGTCCTGGGAGGACACCTCTATGAAAATTCTGAGTGTAGTGTAACCTGAGAAGTTCAGAGGCAATACTGCGCAGTTTTTGTATGCAACCTACTAATGCGGGATTGGTTCTAGAAGGACGCATCTACGTAGTTTCAAGTTGTAAGGAAAAATGAGTAGTTAATGGAGAATACTACGTAGTTTATGGAGATAGTGGGTTTCAATTGGGGAAAGGACACTAGATGAAACCACTACACATTCTTAGATTCCAAGGGAGGTTGGGGTCTCTATGGACTATGCATTCCCAACAGGAAAGGGAGAAATATTGAGTGTTACAGAACAAAAGTGCATAATTCCGGGAAGCTCGATGAGGCTAGGTTGCTTAGGAAATGGCTAAGTGTGATATTAGTGACATAGATGTAAACAATGATAGGACTCGACTATGATCACACACAAACACTTAGTGATACAACGTAGACCATCCAAAATGTATAAAACATACTCTTCTTGATGCAATAACCTTCGTGACAAGAGTGCCTGAAGTGAGTGTGAAACATGTCTATGAGATGAAAGCAACTCATGTGTGCATGCTTTCCCTTGAAGAAAAGAAACATCCCCATGGCATGGCAAACAAAAATCCCTATGCCCAAAGATGATGCGTGCTGCATAAACATGAAAACATGAACAACTCTTAAGATCAAGGAGGGGAAGCTTGAGACCATTAGCTCACAAACAAGTGACCAAGGAATGATCGATCACAAGATCCAAGGTAGGCTCCGAAATTTTCATGCGAGCCAACATTCTGGAGTGTGTTGTAGGTGCTACAACATTCGCGACACACTGGTAGGACTCAAACTCTCTCTATGGACCTTGTTTCGTCAAAAGCGAGTCTAAACCTTTTGGAAGTATTGTTCGATTATGTGATCATGATGACTTCCACACTAGATTGTGTGAAATATGTAGTCCCTACCATTCTCTTAATCGGTCATCACACATTCCAAGCATGTCAACATGGTTATTCTGATTGGGGACAAGGGGTATATTGGTGCACAAGTAATATAGTTGTCAGAGTTTAAGTTTCATCTCTGATGTTGCTCTACTTCTAGTAGGCCTACACAGTACCCCGATAGAGTCACACAGGAACATAAGCGTGGCTCTGATGCCAGTGTGCATGGTCAGTACCCTGACAGAGTTACTTGCATCACCTTTCTATGCAAGAAGCCTTTCTCTTCTTTTTCCTTATTTTGTTTTTTTCCATATCTTTTTATTTTTCAAAGAACTGTGCATAGCAACTTATTTATCTCAGAGGTAGAAGAGGAATACTAACTTAATGAGAGAAGAAGAGGTTTTTCCTTCAGAGAAGTATGTTATATATACCTCTGACATACTTGTTATGGTTTTCCCCCTCACCTTACTCTACTTGATTGAGTTTGTTATCACTTAAAACCACAGTTCACCTATGTCCAAAGATCCATATAAAATTTTTCATTCAAGTCAATAGGTTTTTAGGTGTGTCACTTTAAGTTTAGTTTTCCAAAGGTATTGACATGAGTCCTTGTAAAAAAACCGTTAGATACCCTCTCTCATGATAGTTAAAGAATGTCGTGTCTTGATTACATCATTCTGACTTTGCACAGTTTCGTAGCGTAATATGATTGGCCAGTTTAGCTGCGCAATCATTTTCCACCTTTCCGCAGCATATCATTGAGCAGCCATTTCGTAGTGTAGTATGTCATTTCATAATTGCCTGCGCTACGAAATCGGGGATTCGGGTTTTTTCTGCAGCATATTTCCTTGAAATGTCAAATCTCGGGAGGTGAGTCATCAAAAACCGTTCATATGTGTCAGTCGACGTCCTCTCTAGATCAGGATAGGATTCATCCTGCCATCAGAGATAGGATCACACACATGACAATTATGTTAATCAATCTTATGAGGTATGGTGGTGCAATTATGTTTATACATGATTGCATTAACGTGCCTGTTTTATGGTGAGTTTTTGAAAAAACAAAAGGAAGCCGCCCGAATTCTCATTTAAAAAAAGAGACTACTGCAAGCGAGCCTGCATTCTGAAGCCGAAGTTGTTGAGTAAATTGGAGTTGCTAATTGAGTTCTCTGTGCAAGAATTTTCTGAGCAAGATGGAGAAACGAGAGCATAGATTCGGGAGATGTCTCAGAACTGAACCAGAGGGACTTGATCTCACGCTTAAAGATGAAGGTGTTTCTCGATTTTTCAAACAGGCGGGTTGCTGGAGGTTCTGTGAAAAATTGAAGGGCGGACACACAGAGGTAACCAAAGCTTTTGCTCTAAACTTTAGCGGCTTGAATTCTAAAGTTGCATTATTAGAATTCCCTGTATCTCCGCAAGCTATCTCTGCTGTCACTGAGATCCCAAGGAGTGGTCAGGAATGGTTTAAGAATTACAAGTTTGATACAACTCCATGTAAGGAGTTTCTGAAAGATCAATATGCCAACGAGGACCTTTCTAAGGCAATACCCAGGCATTATATTAAAGAGCATTATGCTCTGCTCCTCACAGCCATTCAGAAATACCTCACATGCGAGGGGAGGTACACTAAAGTATACTCCTACCATTTCAAACTTCTGTTACATTTCACTGGGAAGGCGTCCATAGATATTCCTTTCTATTTATTTAGGAGTCTAGGCAAAATGTGCGACAAAGTTCAGTTTAAAAGGGATAATTATGAGACATCTCTTTTCCATCATGGTTTAATTAAGCTACTGGTGTTAGATAGCCTGCATAAAATCGGGAGGGATTGGGACTCTTTCATTTTCATGTCGGGTTTCCAAAGCAAAACCGGTCTAACCCCATTACCAGATAGAGAAAAATAAGGAAAGACTCAAGAGTCTACAATGGTTGAAGAACCTACACTGGCAACAATGGTTGAAGAACTTACATTAGCTGAGCCTAAGAAGCAGGCTAAAGACCGAAAGAAGCCAAAGCATAAATCAAAGCAATCAGGGAAACCCGTAGTCATTAAAGAGACACCCAAACCATCCAAGGAGAAGATGAAATATCAGAAAATTGCTTCCAAGCCAAGTGAAGTTGCACAGGAAACCAGGATCAGAACAAGAAGCCAGTTGAGCAAAGAAAAGGGAAAGTTAATTGCAGTAGAAGATAGCCCCATGTCAAAGGCTAGTCTTAAGGATTTGCTAGAGGCAATTGACTTTGAACAAGCCGCATCAGTACAGGTGGAGCCCATGCCAATAGACCTAACACAGTCATCTCCTGATAGCTCTAAGAAATCAAAAGCCTCAAAAAGGCTAAGATTTGAAGAGGCTGGAAAGGAATTCATGGTCAAGCCTCGAAGGCCAGTCACTAGAGGTCAAGCCCGAGTAGCAGAACAAGTCCCAAAGGGTGAGGAGACTGCCAAGGTAACAACAAAGCAAACCAAACCATTGCCTAAGATAGAGAAAGTAGAAAAGGCAGTAAAGGTAGAGAAAGTACAAGAAACCAAAAGAATAATCTATACCAGAGAGCAGACCAAACAAAAAGGAAAGCAGATAGCTCAGGCCAAAGAAACAAAGGAGAGCAGAAAGAAAGAGGTAAAGGAAAAGGCTCCTTTGGTTAAGAAAGATAAAACCTCATCCACCAAGGAGAAATGGGAAGCAGCTGACAAGGAGATGGCTGATTTAGAAAAGACAGTATCAGAGATTGCAGCCATGGAGAGTGAACTTGCAAAGCTGAAGGCTCAGCTAGGCAAGTTAGCTGCTAAATGAATTAAATTTCAACGTTGCACCAAGTTTTTTTTTTTCATTTTTCTTAAGTTAATTAATGTTTTTGAGGCATGTATTAAAGAAAGGAAAGTAAGCAATTTTGGAACCAAAGATGAAGCTGTAACAGTCTAAATAATTGAAGAGATTCATTAAAGACTGTGATTTTGCAAAGAACAACAGTTTCGTAGCGCGTTACGAAACTGCTGTAGGTGACTGTTTTTAAGGGAAAATTCATAAACAATGCTGAGGTCATCAAAATTTTGTGAAGAAAGGCTTCGAGGATAGAAAGGAAATCAGTCATGGTTGCTTAAGCCTTCAAAGGTTGACAAATGTAAATCTTATTGCATAAAGGTAAAACCTTTTGTCTTTACCAAGTTTTCGTAAAGTACCTTTATGACCGCAGAATTAGGGTTTCTGGTAGGATTACCAGAATTTTGAGTTCAACACCTGGCAGTATTCGTAAAGCATCCAGATTATCAGGCATATGGTGTTATGGTATGGTCATTAAGGTCATTATACAGCTTCAAGCATTTTTGTTGGAAAATGAACATGGATAAAATAGGGACCGGGAAAACAGAGGATATTTCTCCATCAAAGGCTGAGTCAGCAACACACTCAGAATCCAAGGTAGCCAATCCAGCGAATGCTCCTCAAATATATTCCAGCTCCTACAGGAAAGGCACAGCTGTCAAAGATCAGGAGGGAATCATGCAAACGAGGAGATGGTAGCAGAATTTGATTAGAAATAGGACTCTATTGTATTTAAAGCACAATACCTCTGTATTTAATAAATTAGTTTCAATATGGATAAGGTAGTTAATCATAGGTTTTCGAGCTCCCCTCATGCTGGAGGAGGAGACTCAAGATAGCTTAGTTTTATTTCCTATAAATAGGAAAAACTCTGATGTATCAAGGGTTGGAGATTTTTATGAACAAGACAGAGTTTTCTTATTGGTGTATGTAAAGTTCCTTTTTACAGTAATAGAAAGTTTGTTGTTTCTTCCCAAGATTCATCCTGTGTCTCAAATGTTCAGAATGTATGTGGTTTTGGTTCTATGTATCTTATTTTACAGTTCACTAGACATGCAATCACTCTGAATTCATCATTGATGCTCAGACTTCCTGTGTATGTCTTGTTGAGTTGAAGTTCTTATTGGTAGATGTTTTGGACAGTGAGACATTATATGCCTTGGTTTCTATGATTCAATAGTTGCTTGTTTGCTGTAGAAATGTATAACTCCATGAGCCCAATGGAAGAAGCCTTGATTTTGTTGTTCCAACCAGCTTAAACTTAATTCACTGTTTTAAAGAGTTAGCCATCTTTTTGTCCATTAAATGCATATCAAAACCTGTGAGAGAGCCCTCTCTGACTAGGGAGGCTAATCCTTAGTCTAAAGTCTGGTTTGAAACAGTTGCATGAGATCTCACTAAGTAGCAGCCCTTAGTACATGGTTTTGTGACAACACCATCCATTTTTGGGGTTAATGCTACCAATCCATTTCAGTGTCACCGATATGTTCAGGAGAAGTCGCTCAGAGAATTCAGCAACCCAGTTAACACCTCATCTGTTGCAATAGCTTCACGCTCCATTTTTCATGACCGCCACCCTGAACCTTGCATCATCAGATCATTTTCACCTCCAAAAAATCATTTTCTCGGTTTTGTGTCATAGATGTGGGATTTATTAAGGCCCTCCTATGATGGGTCACTTCTTGTTGACATCAGCTCATTATCCAAGAAGTTTACCTAGGAACAACCCTTTTAGTACCTTGAAGCTTGCATGCCTCAATGGCAGGTTTCTCACTTCCGATGACAGGTTTACATCAATGGCCTTCGACCGAAAGATTTTGCATGGTGTTTGACATCAACTCATGTATTCACACCATGTGAATTGTACTATAGTACCTTGAGGGTCATTATCATTATCGGTGATTCCTCTCACGCCTATTAACAACTTTCATCATTGGTTGGTAATCAGGCGATGTCTTTCCATGTTTGACATCAGAACATTTTTTCACATGGATTGACTTGTACTTCGGGTGAATATTGAATGATTTTGAAGACCCTGGATCTAGTTTCATCCATCCGGGCTGCGCTATATTCAGGAAAATAAAGACATCAAATGTACTCCATAGCTCCACAAATAATCATCCAAGCTAAAGGATGATGGCTCTACCGGAATCATCAGTCTGCCACACAGACGATTGTCTGTCCTATGTACTTGAAAATGAATTTATAAAGCTGAGTATGGGAATGCCTGCCTCAGCTAGATCATGAAAATATTATGAAGATAATGTATTGTATTGTATCTTATTACAGGTCACCTTCCAGTTCGAAAAACCTTGGATCCTCATGATAAAGCATTTCACCCGACATCAGAAGATTTACGACCTCATGCTTTAGGGGGCAATTGTTATAGACATATTTGGGCACTGCAACCCCAATCACATATGTCCACAAACCAAGGGCTTATAAACCCCTAAAAGTGTTGTTTCAAACCCTAAAGGATCAAGGTCAACTGATTACATCATTTCCCAAAATTTCTCCCTGAAAAACTGTTCAGAACTGGACCATACATATTGCTCCATGCTGAGGGTGTGATGCATCTCACCTGTCACACACAGAGGGTTCGATGCATACTGAAAAGACCTTCTATAAGGTACGATGAGCGAGATTAGACAAATGGTAGAGGCAGTTTGCTAAGTGGAAACCCAGAGAATCTTCTAGAAACTGCTCATTTGACACTTGCCTCTCTGAATTCACCTAGGGATGAGTAAGAGATCATGAAATCTCCAAGTGGAACCAAGAACTATCAGAGGAATGACACTAATCAAAATCCCAGAAGCTGATTCACCCCCTGCAAATATCTATATATGGATCCCTCAGCCTAAAGATCAAGAGGCTGGAATTTTGTATTTTGTAAGGATGTGTTGTTGGTTTCTCTATGAAACATTGTATTTTGGGTGATCTAGTCTTTTCATGAGGTGAAGAGGGATTTCATGTTGGGAGGATGGCACTGGATCAGACAGCTGGGTTGTAATCCTCTCTTCTACTACTTCTACCAATAAAGCTATTTGAGTTTTCCTCCATATACTTGTATATCTCTGAATCTTGTATTTTTGTATGCATTTGTATGGTTAATGTACATCTGATCCTATATTTTTTATGGTTATAGATCTCTATGCTTTGATGGTATTTTTCTGCTTTGACTCTACAGGTGTTCTTTGAAGCAGGACAAGTGAGAAAGGAGTGGCGAAAGATCTATCAAGGGAGGGAGGAAACAAGCAAGGAGCTAAGCGAAAGACTGTGGATGGTACTCTGTGCTTCTTTCTCATCTATCTCTCATAAAGGAAAACAAAAGTAACTTTGAATTGTTTGTTTCTAAGATAGCTACCCATCTTAGTGGGACTAGCAACTTTGGATAGACACTAGTTTTCCTAGAAACACTATTCCACATCCATGATGGTCAAAATGTTTAAACTTGGCTATTTCATGTTTCAATTTCATGTTTATAGATAGAGAATAAAAATCTGACCAAACAGTTTAACCTTGGCAGATAAGTAGATTAGGTAGAGTAAATATAAAAAGGAGCTCAATTGTTTAATTTGATCCCTTGGATGTAATAAGGTTAGATTTAGCTAGATTACCATTGTAAAGAAAAGAAAAATGTTTGATAAGATTTTGCTAGCTCAAATGCACCCTAATAAACAGAAGTAAAAATGGTAGGATGAGTAGATGGGTAAGTAGAAGAAAGGTTGCAAAATTGTGATGATTGTTAGAGAAAAGCATATTTATCACCCTCATCATGAAAGTTCTAAGTATGAATGAGAAATTGGACTGGCATAAAACTCACAAAGTCAAATTAACTAATTTTCCCTTCACTCATTTCACCCTTTACTTAACTAATTTCCACAATAAGGTTGAAGCACCCAAAATCTTAAGTCAAAGGGGCTCAAAGCATTTCTATGACTTCTGGAGGGACCAAACCCTCGACCTAATGACTTATAGATATTAAGTACTAAAATCCCCTCATGAAAATTCTCCCCCTTCAATTCATTCATTTTCGCCTAATAAATCCCTTTTCCTAAGGTTAAAACACCACTTTCCTAAGGAAAATCAAGCACCCCCATGGATACCCCTTTTTATGAAAAACCCACAAAAATGCACTTAGCCTAAGTTATAATGTTATATGTAAAAAAAAATGGATTACAAAAACGCATTATGCTTAGCGCAATCCATCTCTCGAAAATTTCATATTAACTTTTAACATTATTTATATGTTAATTACCGAAAAATAAACCATTTCCCGTATATATATTTTATTAAACCCCTTTAATATTGATATCCCTACCCTGAAGTTTGAAATATAAACTTTATATTACCCAAGCTCGACAAATGACATAACTAATCGATCTACGATTAAATAAAGTCAAACCATTAACTAATCAAATCTCGTCGAATACTTTAATCCCCACCTTAACCCCTCATTAAGCTAAAACCACCACGATTAAATGCCCGTTAGGCCCCTCCATTACCCTCCGTCCAACTCCCATGCCTGATCACCGCACGATCTCCCCCCTCCCCATCTGACGGCCCACGTTGATTTTGGAAGGGCCTCAATTCCGAACAATACCCACCTGAAATGGGTTGTTTTCCATTGGGACCCCGAGGCGACGTGGCAGTTGATGAGTGGAATCATGCATCCTCCCCCCAATACCGCCAAGAACCCAAAGGTTGTGTGAAGTAAACCACTTACCGCCAATCCTCTACCCACCGAATCTGTCACTATTCATCTCGCTACGTGACAAACAGTCATTGTACACGTGTACCTGCCAAATTGAATTTTTGTGCATAAATACAAAAAAGCCCCAAATCATTGTTTTTATCATTTTAACTGTAATTTTCCATGCACGCGCCTGTGAATATTGAAAGTTGTCAACCCACGTACAACTACACTCTGAAGATGCCAAAAGCTCCCAGATTGCCTTCCAGCCTGATTGAAGCCTTTTCAACTATTCAGAATTGCCAGTTACCTGGTTCACACCCGGTTTTCATCAATTCTAGGTATTTAGGCCATAATACATTGAAAGCCCTGTTAAATTTCTGAACCAGTCTCTAAATTTTTCTTAATTGAAATTAAAGGGAACTTTAACAACAGAAAACCCACCTGGAATTGAACCCCCATTACCTCAAAAACTGAAAATTTACTTTCCCCCATTTTTAAATGCACAAGAACTAAGAATGTTTGCCCCCATTTCCATGGATTGCAGGCCAATTACTACTCCTCACCTGGACCTGGACCACCTTCCTCTCACTGATAAAGATTTCCAAATCAAGGACGCCTCTATCCTTGAATCCCCTATCGAACTGTACTTCCAATACAGAGACCAATACCTAAACCAAGTTGATAAAATAGGTCTGTGGGAATCTAATTTGCCCAAGTATCAATTCCTTGAGGTGCACATTTTCCCTAAAATCATTCATTATTACCATGCAAACTACATTCCTAATCAAAGGGCAGTGATGTACCTTGACCAAACCATACTTTTCACCATCACTACCGAGTCAATCAATGAAATGCTACAACTACAACCAGGGTAGAACTTAACCCCTATTTTAATTAGAGGCCTACTAAAAAAATTTCCCAATCTTACCACTACCAAGATTGCTGAAATGCTTCAGACCTTCATTAGGGAAGAAAAGCACGCCCCAACAGAACCTCCTCGATATGTAGCTACCATATTTTCCCCATTTGGTCAGGATATACTAGCAATGATCTCTCATGTTTTAGGCTATACAACCAGTGAATACATCGATGAAATCATCTTAGCCTTCATGTCCATTTTCACTCTAGGACAACCCCATGCTATAATATATGACAATGCCAAATACATAGTTGATAGGATGCATGAACAATTTATGAGAATGAGTAATGAAAGAGTGTTTAAGTATTCTTCAGTTTTGTACTATATTTTCTTATATTACCAAGCTGATAAGTTCCCTTTCACTCTCCAAAAGCTTGACACCAAAGGTCATCCTAGCTTAGTAATTTTTGGACTCCTTTGATACATAAGTATGATTCCCCATATCCATACACATATTTCATTGATATTTTTGTACATCCAGTAGTGATCATGCTACTAGGAAGTCCTCTTCCAAGAATTAGTTCAGATATCAGGAGGATCCTTCGACTGTCAAAGCAACACAAAGTGGGAGATTGGTACTTGTACCAAAATCACACAGAAACTAGGATCTATGGTTGTGAATTGGCCCCATTTAAACTTCCCAAATACCTCCCAATGAGGTTATTTGCTCTAGAGTACTACAAATAAATAATCAACTCAGATGAGGTGCATTTTGTTAAGGCCAAAAAGAAGGCCCAACTCAGAATCAAAGATCAACTAGGCCCCTTTGTATGTAATAGCAGAGAAGCTAGGAAAGAAGCAGAGGGAATCCTCCAGAGACTTAAACTTAAGCAAAGCTTCATGTGGAGATATGACCCCTGTGACTTCATCTGCAACAGGAGATAGAAAAACAAGATGGCTCCATACATTCACCACCGAATCCCTGAGATAGAGAAATATGAAAACCAATTGGAATGGGTGGAGAATACTTTAGTAGATAGGGATAACACTCAAGTAGCAGTTGAAAATGCTCTAATTGATTTAGAGAGAAGGCTTGCTGAGGGTTCTTTCCTGCAGGTGCCATGAGAATCTCAAGCAAAAACTGAATCTTAGGCACAAATTGAATCATAGGCCCAGGGAGAATCACAAGTACAAAGTGAATCTCATATAGAAGAAGATTCCCAGGTGTAATAGGAGTCTGAACAACTAGACCTATTAGAGGAACTAGGTCAAACAGGTATACAAAAACCCACTATGAGTACTCTCCTTAACTTGCAAACTCCTCTAAATGAGGAGAAAAGCCTAAAAAGGAATAGGGAAGAGGCCACTACATTAGGTAGAGAAACCATACAAACATATGCAAAAATCAACCTAGTCAAAAGGCAGAGATTAAATCCTATGTCAGAATAGGAATTCATAGAAGAAAATGGTGGGGTCACTAGCACAGAAAAAGAAAGAAGCATGCCTACCACTCCTTCTAGGGCCATACTAGAACCTTCCACATCACATACTCAGATGTTGGAAAGGCAACAAAGTGTTGAAGTGTCCTCCTTTAGGATGCCAACTGACAAAGATCAAGACATTAGAGAAAGGTACAAGGATATAAAGGCCAGGAATGAAAGGCTTAAATCTGTTAAACACACATGGGCAACAATAGAATATGAAAGATAAAACATGAGAGTACAATTTTTATTAACAAGAGATATACATTTATAGTACATTATGTGACCATTGGGTTCCACATCCCAAGGTCTCTTAGACTCCTTTTGTCTATTCAGCTTCCACACTAACCCATTGAGGATTAGGTGTCCAACATTCCCCCCTTAATCTGAAGGGTTATGTATGAGTCCAAGAAGAGTGTTGTAATACAAAATGTGCAAAAACACATGGCAGCACAAGGCTGAATATGCTCTCTGAAATGTTGGTATAAAGGGCGGTGGTTTAAGGATGACCACCAACACTAGAATGCTTAGTGTAGTTCCCGAAACTCTTCCAAAACTGGCAAGAAGCTGAAGTCTTCTACTAGAGGAAGTGCTCCTATTGTTTTGAAGAGGGAAACCTTCAACCAATAAACGGAGGTCTCACCCCACATAAAAGGGAGAA
>APFE030021753.1:720-23737 GCA_000404065.3 Pinus taeda
CATTGAAACCTCCTCCCAATGTTGGCTTGGAATGGATAAAGGTTGTAATAGACCCGATGTCTTAATTGTTTCAACTTTATTTTGTTGGAAAACCAAACATTCCGCCACAAGCTTTTGAATATCTGATTTAAGGCCATCCCAAAAAAATTCCTTCTTAACCCTGTGGTAAGTTTTTAAAAATCCTGAGTGCCCTCCTAGGGAGAAGTGTGCAATTCCATAAGAATCTTTTGTTTTAGCTTGGAATTCTTACAGAGGTATAAGCGATCTTTGTACCATAACGAATCATTTTTCCAGCTAAATGTATCTGACGTATTGGAATCTTGTTGTAACTTTTGAATAAGTGCCCACACTTCTTCGTCATTCTTCCATTCCTCCCTTGCTTCGTTTATCCAATCTAGTTGGATAATAGAAATGGCACACAACAATGCTTTCACATCCTCATCCTTTCTTGAGAGTGCATCTGCCACCACATTTTGCTTCCCTTTTTTGTAGATGATTTCAAAGTCATAACCCAACATCTTTGTGACCCACTTTTGTTGCTCTTCAGAGGATAATCTTTGTTCTAAAAAGTATTTTAAGGCTATCATGATCCGTTTTTACCTTGAAGTGTCTTCCCATTAGGTAGGGTCGCCATTTCTTAAGTGCATGGAGTATTGCCAACATTTCCTTCTTATAAATAGCTTTGTGTAAAAAACTTTCCCTTGATTGGACGACTTTCAAAAGCAATGGGTCTTTCATCTTGCATTAGAACAACACCAATTCCATTTCCTGAAGCATCACATTCCATAATGAAGGTTTTCGTGAAGTTCGGTGTAGCTAAGTGCTTGGCACATTGCCTCTTAAGATGTTCGAAGGCCTTTGTTGCTTCTGGAGTCCATGAAAATGCATCTTTCTTCAATAATGTTGTTAGAGGTGCTGCTATTCTCCCATAATTCTTAACAAACTTGTAATAATACCCTGTCAACCAGAGAAATCCTTGCAGATGCTTTATGGATGTGGGGATTTTCCATTCCTTAATGGCTTTAATTTTTCTAGGGTCTACCTTAACTCCTTCATGAGATACAATATGACCCAGATATTCCACCTTTGTACTCCAAAGAAACATTTGGATCTTTTTGCATATAATTGTTTCTCCTCCAATAGTTGTAGCACCCTGTCAACATGTTCAACATGATCCTTCCAAGACTTGCTGTAGGTTAGTATATCATCAAAAAATACTAACACAAATTTTCTAAGGAATGGTTTGCAAATTGAATTCATCAAACCTTGAAATGTTGAGGGTGCATTGGTAAGGCCAAAAGGCATGACCAAAAATTCATAATGACCCTCATGAGTTCTAAATGTTGTTTTCGGAATGTCTTCAGTCTTCATTCTGATTTGATGATATTTTGAATGAAGATCCAACTTGGTGAAGTAAATTGATCCATGCAATTCATCCAGTAATTCATCAATGACAGGAATGGGAAACTTATCTTTAATAGTGAGCTTGTTGAGCTCCCTATAATCTAGACACATGCGACATGATCCATCCTTTTTGTGCACCAATACTACTGGAACAGAGAAAGAACTTTGACTTGGTTGAATTATACCAACCTCTAGCATTTTTGAAACCATACGTGCAATTTCACTCTTTTGGACATAGGGATATCTGTACAGCCTGATGTTTGGAGGAACACTTCCTAGAATCAGATGAATAGCATGATCATGATTATGCATAGGTGGGAGACCTTTGGGAGTCTCAAATACCTTGGAATTATTGTCCAGGACTTTTTGGAGATCTGGAGAAATAGATGATTCCAATGTGGAAACATCTAGCGAACATAATTGTGCAATTACACCTTTTTGTTGCTTTTTTAGAGGCTTTGTCATACCATTAGAGCTGATTATCTTTCCTGGTTTCCCTGTAATACCCCTTAATTCAACTTCCTTTCCTTCCGTAGAGCATTTGATGAAAATTTCTTGAAAATTAAAAGCTATTGTACCCAATGATTGTAGCAATTGGACTCCTAGTACAACATCAGCACCTCCCATTGGAATGGAAAGCATTGGGCTAGTCAATACATATTCTCATGGATAGCTTGACATTATGGCGCTTTCCAGAGCAATTTATTGTTCCTCCATTTGCAATCATCACTTGGCACTTTGGTGTTGGATATAGGAAGCAATCAATTCTTTTGCTACCTTACAATGAATAAAATTGTGGTACTTCCTGAATCAATCAACACTATTACCTTTTTCTTCTTGATTTGTCCTTCTATCTTGATGGTTCGAGGAGTTGTAATTCCCACCAATGCATTACAAGATATGGTCGGATTCATTTGTTCTTCATCTAGGCTTTGTTCCTGGAGTATATCTCTTCTTTTGACCTTTCTTGCTCCTTTTCTTCTTCCTCTTCACAGTCTATGTAGAATAATTTCTTCTCAGCACACTTATGACCTTTAGTGTATTTGGTATCAAACTGTAACAAAGCCCTTTGCTCTTTTTTTTTCCAATTGTTGTGGTGTCAACCTTATAGGTTGTGGAAGACTAGGGGCAACAACACTTCCGTCTTTATAGTTGTGAGTGGTATGCTTCTTGGTTTCCGTAATTTTGCTTTCCATTTTTCTTGCTAACTTGAATGCCTTCTCTAATGAATCAGGTTCCCAAATGCGAACATCATGTTGGATATTATCCTTTAAAGACCCTATGAACACATCAATCCTATGCTCCTCTAGAATATCTTTTACCCTTATGTTCAATTTTGGAACTCCTCAATGTGCTCCATTATTGAACCCTTTTGTTTGAGACTTATCAATTGGCTAAAAAAAGTGTTGCTTTTTGTATCCTCATAATGTGCTATCAATTCTTCCGTAAAAATTGCCCAAGTGGTATATTGTTTACAAGAGCAAAGCCATTGATACCATACAAACTGATTTGGTTCCAAATATAAAGTTACCATACATACCTTTTGTGTATTTTGCACATTATTGAGATCGAAAAAGTGCTCCATCTGTAATATCCATGTTGCAGGATCCTTGCCATTAAACTTCCTCATATCGATTTTTGGAATATGGTGGGTCTTAGATCCAACATAGAGTCTATGGAATCATGATTAACATTTATTTTGTTCTCATCATGAGTTTCCTTTAGTACCCTTTAACCATTAGTGACCATTTCTTGTAGCAACTTATTCATATTTATCTTCAATTCTTCCATCTTATCTTCCATGCCATCAATTTTAGCGTCCATGCCATTAATCTTAGCTTCCATGCCATCCATCTTAGCTTCTACGCCTTTCTTTAAACAATCCATCTTAGCTTCTACACCTTTCTTTAAACCATCCATCTTATCTTCTACATCTTTCCTTAAACCATCCATCTTAGATTTTGTTGCACTTGTTCTTGTTCTTTTGATATATCATGTAGCATTTCTTCTTCTTCTTCATGAGTCATGCTAGAGCTTTCAGGTTCCTTACTAGGTGTTTGCATTTTCTTTCCTTGGGGCATTAGTTACCGATAATAATGCTCTACTATCCCTTTGAATTCCTTCAAAATAAATTTTCAAACCAAGCTTAAGAAAAAATTTAAAAGAATCTACACACATTTTTTTCACTTTGTAGGAGCTATATATTGCCTCTGATATGTCTCTGTACTTTCAGATCATCTAGTTCTGAAATTGTAATCTGTGGTAACCCTCTATGTCCTCTTTCCAATGCCACCAGTCTGATAAAAATTGGATTCTCCAAGGAAGAGTTATGCGAAATCTCCCACAGTGTCCTGATTGTAGACTAGTTCAGTAGAGTAAACTTGTACGACGTGCCACGAGTCACTGTTTTGACCTTTAGCTCTGCAAAAGATATACAAGAAACTACAGTCCGTCCTCTTTCTGTACCTTCTTATGAAATTTCAATCCAATGCTCAGATAAAAAGTTATGATGATTTTCCCCATGTCACATGTTTGGAATGTAATTTAGGAGTCTGCAAAAAGACCAACTTCCTCAGATCATATCTCTGCAAATATAGCGCAAAAAGCTCTGAAATTCGGACCAAAGATTCCGCACGATGTCTTCTCAAATGGGGTTTTTTTTAGCTTCTGAAATGTCGTAGAAAAAAAGTTATAGTGAAAATGCCACGATGACCTATTTGGAGCAGTGAAACCCTAGAATCGAAAGCTCTGATACCAAATGTTATGAAACCAGCTCAAGAAAAAGATAGAAAAGATAGATCATCGCCTTAAATTTCAGCCTCTTCGAGGGGGAAACCTCCTTTACATTACATAAATGAACAATTCTTTGACGATTCAATTTACAAAACCTCCTTTCTTTATATAGGGGTCTAAGGAGTCACAATATAACCCAACCGACCTAACAATAATAATATAAAGCCACAAAAATAAAAATAGAGGGATTCTATGGGGCACAGTAATAACAATATGGGGGAAATAGGGGCACAACAATATTAATAAGGGGTACAACTACAATTGTAATGGGGTAATCACTAGTATTATAGGGACCCAATAGTCTATGTCTATTTGCACCCTTATGCTAAGATTGTCCCTATTTGCTACTCATTTGGCTTGCATAAGGAGTGATTGGAGAGCTTATCTTGGACTTGGATATTCATTCAAGGAGAGCCTATCAACATCAAGGCTTGGTTATATTCTTCCCCTTATTTTCTATTAATATACACCTATTGGTTCATTTTCTGTAAATGTGTATGCTCATGTATCATTTAGCTTAACATTCCTTGATCAGTTAAGTAGGTTTATTTTGAATATGTTACTTGTATTTGCATGCCTTGTTGTGTCTTGATCTCTTATGCAGGTTCATAAACGCTAAGAGTGGCAAGAACAAGTCCGTGATGCAAGGGTTTCAAGGTCTTCAACAAATGAGATCAAGATAGCATTAGAACATGGTATTCCATCTTCCTCATCTCTCTTTTCAGTTGTAACTTATGAAAGTGGCTGCTAGATTGTCACTTAGGTTGCTATACCCACTCATTGAGCTAGAGGGATCGTTTCTGTCCACAGAGAGGAATTACCTAGACAATAAAATGGTGACATTTTGTTGTCTAAGTAAATTCTCTCTGCAGACAGAGACAGTCCCTCTAGTCCAATGAGTGGGTCTAGCAACCTAAGTGAAAATCTACCAGACACTTTTCTAAGTTACAATTGAAAAAAGAGATGAAGAAGATGGCCTACCTCATTCTGACGTTATCTCGATCTCCTTTGTTGAAGACCTTGAATCACTCATGTCACGGGCTCATTCCTGCTGCTCTCAATGTTTATGCACCTGCAAAAGAGATCAAGACACGACAAGGTATGCAAATACAAGTAACATATTCAAAAGAAACCTACTTAACTAATCAAGGAATTTTAAGCTAAATGATACATGAGCATACACATTTAGATAGAATAAACTAGCAGTTGTATATTAATAGCAAATAAGGGGAAGCATACAACCAAGACTTGACGTTGATAGGCTCCTTGAATGAATATCCAAGTCCAAGCTAAGCTCTCCAAGAACTTCTTCTCCAAGCTAAATGAGTAGCATATAGGCACAATCTTAGCATAAGGGTGCAAATACACATAGACCAACCATTTGGGAATCGGAGAGGATGAATATATAGGCTGGGAAATGGAATTAGGTCCTCTCCAAAGATAGGAGTAAGCCCTCATCTCCAGGAGGTAACTGATTGGGATAATCCCAAGAGGCCAAGTTGGGAGAATTCGACCTCATCTATGTTGAATAAGCTCTAGCTCGCCACTCTAGACGCTTCTAGATCACGAAGCTTCTCATTCTCTTTGGGAAAATTGCCTTTTTGGGATCATCATCAGTATAAAAGTGAACAGATCGATGCCATCACACGTCAAGTACAGTGCAACAAGTGATCACCATTGTTTTTAGTCTCATAAGGGTGATGATTCTCAAATTAGTGTTTTAGAGCTATTTCCTTCAGAGGAAGCTCAAGGCATTTTCCAATCAAAGTATTAGGAAATATTTGAACTACATATATGAATGAATACACTGCATGATGGTCATGTTTCAGGCACTTCGGGGTATGTCACGGGGAAGTGCAGGAGGTGTGACGAAATTGTTGTGTAATAGCTATTAGCATACCCAAACCTTAATTTCATCATTATTCTGTGTTCTTTCCATCCAACAAAGTTATTCTTATGCGTAGCCCATCAACGGGCAGGCGTAGTGCATAGCACCTACTCTAATGCCTAGAGGTGATGTTCTTCCGGTACTTCTCTTTCAAATTCATCTAAAAATAGTTCCACATCAGTCAAACCATTATAGTTTAGAAGGTTCGTTACCTCAGTCGAGACACACCGCAGTGCTTTGGTCATCCTATTGCAACAAAGCATAGATACTTCATCCAACCGATTCTGCCAGTGTTCAAGATCTTCATCCAAATTTGAGGTACAAGATCTATTCCAGTTTCATGCAATTCATCCATCAGCTGTAGGGTTCCCCATCCTCATCCTGCAGTGTTATTTTATCTATTTGATCCAAATGATCATCACTTTATACATCATCGTGAACAGGTTCAATATAACACACTCCTTTTGCAGGGTCTAGTGGCACCACAACCCTGAGTGACTTTCTTTCAAATGCCATCTTCCACTTCTTCAAGTTGATTGCCACATCCATATTGAAATCCCAATCAATTCCTAGTAGCGTGGGGTACAGGTTACTGTCATCCACTAATTCAGTGACCTGAAAGTCAGCCCACGCACTTGTGCCTCAATAACGACCATTACATCATTTAAGAACCCCATCAGAATAATCTTCTATTTATTTTCTATGCACAGTTGAATAGGATACCATTGCAGCCCAGTCTCCCCATCCTTTCCAAAGTTTTCTTATGCAGGACATTTGCATTAGACCTTAGATCCAAGATTACTTGGTCCATTTCATATTCACCTATCTGCACAATCGACCTCATTTCACGCCTTGTGCAGTTATTATGCTTACCAATTTTCCTCATAGTGGGTTGTTTAGTAGTAGTGTTCTCTTTATATGCGCACTTGTTCATTAACTCTTGCAGCCGTTCTACTACTTTTTTATGCGCAATAACTTCATACAGGTATTTATAAAAGTAGCTAGTACTAAAGGATATACTTCTTGTGTCACACTAGTCTCTGGTATTTTCTCATGACTTCCTAAGGTAGAGGCCTCAAAACAGTTCTTCTTTGCTTCCATGAAGGCTTCTTTAGCACAATTAAGGTCAAAGACTACTTCCTTCTCAGCAGCCTTGCGTACCCACCCTTCATCCTCAGGTTTCTTACCTTTATCTACACCAGTCTCCATACCACTTCTTGTCACTATATTTACACTGTGATCTTCTTTGTGGGGCTCATCCCTCATCATCTGAATGTTCTGCATAGGCTGTTGGGGTTGTGCCTTATTTTCTTGCATCTTGGCCATAAGGACTGGACATTCATATATCACATGGTCAAGCTGTCAACAATATTAACATGACAAATTCATGGGATTTGTACAATCTCACGCAAAGTGCCCTGCTTCACCATAGTTATAGCAGATTACCTACCCATGCCCTCGACCCATTCCGCTGCCTCTTCCACATCCTCGACCTTGGAATCCACTGCACGTAGCTCCTATGCACTAATCTTGGGTCCCGTTCTCTACCTACATTTGGTAGGTAGGATTTCTATCCATCATCAACTCATAAATTCTACAATGACATTCATCATGTCCCACAGATTTATAGAAATATCAAAACAAATGCTGAGGGGTCTATACAAAATTTTGCAATAAATGGCATTTATGAGTTGCATGTTGTCTTGTAACCTCACAGATAATGTACGATAGTGAAACTCCCTTGCTCCTCCCAACGTTATTCTTTGGTTTCAGGGGAAAATTCCCTCCCCCTATAATATAGTTCTTATAAATTGGGAAATGGTCCTTATCGTGTCCATGTCTTTTACACTTCAAGCACTTGACCTCAACGCGTACCTCCGGCGGGGCTTCCTTTACATTCTTCAGACTCTGCAACTTCAAGTGTAGGCTTTCTAGTTGTGAGTGAATCTGTTACACTTCCAGGTTCATATCTTGTATAGGCGAGACATCCCGCCTCATCACGATCTCCAAGGCTTCCGCTTGTGTTGCTATCTTCTGCTCTAATAGAGGCGCTCTTAAATTCAACAAGAGTGACACTATATACCAGTTGTGATGCTAGGAATCTATGATTACCATATTGGCCTACCTGATCAAGCATTTCAACCTTTAATCAAAGTCTTAAGGTGTCTCACCTACCTTCTGTCGGATTTCCTTAAACTCAATTATTGACTCCACCTCTAACTTGGGCTTGCTAAACTCCTTATTCAAAGCTTGTTGGGTTTCTACCAACGTCACATTGGGGTAATTTTTCTCTAGGTAAATCCTCTCTATGGACAGAGATGATCCCTCTAGCCTAATGAGTGGGTCTAGCAACCGAATTGACAATCTACTAGATACCTTCCTAATTTGCAATTGAAAATAGGGACAAAAAAGATGTCCTACCTAGTTCGGATGCTATCTCGATCTCCTTTGTTGAAGAATTTGAGTCACTTATGTCACAGACTCATTCCTACTGCTCTCATTGTTTATGCACCTGCACAAGAGATCAAGAAATGTTAAGCTAAATGATACATGAACATACACATTTAGGGAAAATGAACCAACAGTTGTATATTATTAGAAAATAAGGGGGAGCATACAACCAAACCTTGATGTTGATAGGCTCTCCTTGAATGAATATCCAAGTCCAAGCTAAGCTCTCAAAGCACTTCTTCTCGAAGTCAAATGAGTAACATATAGGCACAATCTTAGCATAAGGGTGAAAAATAAACATAGACCAACCATTTGTGAATGGGAAAAGATGAATATATAGGCAGGGAAAGGGAGTTAGGATCTCTCTAGAGATAGGAGTACGACCTCATATCAAGGAGGTAGCCCATAGGGATAAGACCAAGAGCCCAACTTGGGAGAATTCGACCTCATCCACGTCGAACAACCTCTAGCTTGTCGCCTTAGAAGCTTCTAGATCACGAAGCTCCTCATCCTCTTTGGGGAAATCTCCTTTTTGGGGATCATTATGGGTATACAAGTTAATAGAGCAATTCCATTGTGGGTCAAGTGTGATGCAATAGGTGACCATCGCAGTTTTTAACTTCATAAGAGAGACGAGACTCAAAATTAGTGTTTTAGAGCTATTTCTTCAAGGGAAATATCAAGGCATTTTCCAATCAGTGTCTTAGGGAGGATCTGAGCTGCATATTGGAATGAGTACAGTGCATAATGATAATGTTTTGGGCACTTTAGGGTATGCCACAGGGAAGTGCAGGAGGTGTGACAAAATACTGTGTAACAGATGCCCCCTAAAGCATGAAGGCAGAATGAGGAGTGGTGGATGAGATACTTTATGAGCTTTTGCAAGGATGAGGACAAGCACTGTCACAAGACCTGCAAATCAAGGATTCATATACATATATATATCTGATATTAAAACATGAATCCACGGTATGGACGCAGCCATCCGAATAATAAGGATTATATGAAAGGATCAATGGTATGGGTGAAACCATCTAAATGAGAAGGATAATTTGTGAATCTAATATGCAAGTTATGGTCACATCCATCTGATATAGAAGGATTGTCATAAATCTAATGTCCCATTTTATGGTCACAACCATATGCACAACAGAAACATGTATACAATCATGAATAACATATAACTCTACGCAGCCTGAGTTATATCAAATAACACTCAGGGTCTTGCACTCCATCCCAACCCGATCTACATACAAATTCTAACATTTGAATGAATGTGTCAAAGTCAAACATGCTAGAAAACTACTTCATTACCACCAATTATGTGGACCATTAACATGAATGAGGGAAATCACCAATAATGACAACGGCTCACAAGGTACGAGAGTACAATTCATGAATGTGATAATGAAGATGAAGTCAAACACTCGTGGAATCACCTTATCAAAGGCCAATGATGAAAAATTATCGTCGGATGCGAATAAATTTCCATTGAGGCATGCAAGCTCTGAGGTACTAAAAGGGAGTCTCTAAGTCATCTTCTTGGATAATGAGCTGAAGTCGATAGGAAGTGACTCGTCGAAGGAGGGCCATAATTATTCCGTCATCATCAACATGAAACAAGGAATAAAGTGGAATGAATGAGTAGGAATGAAGATTGTAGAAAAATTTCAGACAATGTATAGGTAATAAATTGTAGATAGGACTTCTCTTGAACATATTGGCGACACGACTCTAAAGTGTTGAATCATTTGACTCAACATAGGACCATGGGTCATAATGACAAACTAGAATAATCAAATGAGAAGCAAAATGGATCACCCAAACCTGGGAGGAAAAGTGACTGAGTGAGGATATCCCAAACCCGACACGAGAAACAGATGAGTGTCACATTCAAGAGTGACATGATGCCTATACAAGAGATGTTTCATTTTTCACTTTTTCCCCCACTATTTCTAGTGAGTACCACTTTCTTTTTACATAAGCTTGAAGAGGACACCATATGCTTGTCATATAAGTTCACCTTCGGATGAATCCATCCTAGTAATTTTTACGAGTCCTATGAAGGAGAAACTCGGGCTCGTCATGGTGATAAGTCTTTCATAGTTTAACTTTTATGAGTTCGACAGAAGAATAACTCGGTGTATTTTTCATAATTAGAGAGTTTGAAAAAGAGATGAAAAAAGAAAACTCCATCAAGTCCCTTTTCGTAATTTGTCTCTCGAACCCGAAAAGGTAGAAAATAATATTCGAGAGAACCTCTCGACCATGTAGACCAAGGTGTTCCTTTTTCATAAAATAGTCTATCTCAGTCTGGAAAAGGGTTAAACTTATATTGATTATACATCATTTCATTTAATTTTACAAGTTTGAAATGACAAGTACTCGACAATCTTTTCATTTTCAAGAGTGAAAAAAGAGCTGAAATATGACTTTGCCTGGAAGAACGAGTAGTATAGAAGGATAGAAACTAGTTCCGGTCATGATGGAACTGCTCAAAAAATGTGATGGTCAAGAGCATGGCTAATAAGACCACTCATCGTAGATGTTCCTCAAGCATAGGTAAAACAACCAAGTGAAAGCATATGATTATCCAAAGAGATGGTGACAATGGAATGAAAAAATAAAGGCTCATCTGGAAAAAAATCGGTGAATAAAAGTTGAAATCACGAGATGTAAAGTGGGAATGGTTTCATTTTTACAGAAGCTTGAAACATAGGGAAATATGCTTGAGGATACTTTAAAATGGTTTCATTTTTTCACAAGATTGAAACATGAGAAAAAGCTATGCTTGGAGTTGGTTTCATTTTTACACAAGCTTGAAATGGAAATAATCTATGCTTGAGATAAGTTTGCATGACCCCAACATAATGACTCAATTCGAGGTACATGCCTCTAAGCTTCATTTAATTCACCTAATTAGACTATAGGTTACTAACAGGTGGATGGAATGAAGGTTTACATATAAGATCAAGTGAAAGACTTGATTGGTATTTTACGAGATCTAATCAAAGACTTGAATTGGAAGGGGATTTGTTTCCCTTTTCAACGAGTTTGACATAAGTAAAAGAACTATGCTCATGACACCTTGTTTCATTTTTTACTAAGCTCGACTCAAGTAAAAGAACTCTTCTCATGGAGAAATAATTCATTTTTTAATGAGGTTGACATAGTAAAATAACTAGCCTCATGAGGACCTATTTCATTTTTTAACGAGGTTGACATAGTAAAAGAACTATCCTCATATCTTTTGTTTCATTTTTTAACGAGGTTGACATAGGACGAGGAACTCTGCTCTAGGGTCCTTGTTTCATTTTTTAAGGAGCTTGACACAAGGCAAGGAATTTTTCTCCATGGTCCTTGTTTCATTTTTTTAAGGAGCTTGACACAAGACAAGGATTTTTTCTCCATATCCCTAGGTCTTGATCACAGACCAAAAGAGGCCATGGCTTTGAAGAGGTTCTCTTCATATGGGAGAAAAAAACTCTGGAAGGCATACATGTCCAAGGATCCAAATGAAAGCTCAAGTTCCAATTCCCGTAGTACATCACGTACTACATTACCTACTAGATCATCAGTAGATGTGGGCATGGAATAGGTGGCCATGTAATTAACCTATGGTGGGGGTGATGCCACTTGCACATAAGAACCACTTAGGGATGATAGTTGAGTGGGATTTGATTCAGGAAAAATGAATGTAATTTGATGAATGATCACAACGCTTCCTTCATGCAGAAAACAAATCACTCGAAAGAGAGAAGAAACAAGAGCTCCCATGACATAAACATAGTAATGACCAAGGAGTATATTAAAATCTAAATGGCCTTGGAAAAGTATCACATCTATATAGACAGTCTTTCCTCCCAAAGTAATAGGTAACTTTTGAAGGATCCCTAACAATTGACTGGTTCCTCTGTTAAAAGCTAATAGATTTTGGGTGACAGGAACAAACTAAGGAGAACCTAAACCTTGTGAAGGAATTGAGGACAAGATGCTAACATATGTTCCCTCATCTATGACAATGGGAGGTATGGCCATATGGTAAGCCTGCAATGTAATCTAGAAAGACACATAAGATGGAAGACGATATCTTGCCATTCGACTCCAATCAAAATAATTGACCAAGCTACTCAGAGAGGTTGTCGTAGGAATGCGAGAATTGCTCTCTTGCTCCATGGGAAAAAGCGAACTACTCTCATGCACCTTGGGAATGAGAGGATTTCCCTCTAGTTCACTCGAAACTGAAGAAACCAGAAGAACCTGAGAAGTATGAGGTTCACTCTTTACTGGAAAGGTATGATTAACTCAACAAGGTGGAGTTAGGTCTACCATTTTCTCAACCAATGGTTGGTCAAAAATGGACTCACGAAACTCACTTTCGGAAATAGTGGGGTTGAAGAAAGATGACTCTTGATCAAACATTGGATAACCTAGTGAAGGATCAGGGGAAAACTTTTGATAACCAGCGAGAAGATGAGGCTAGGAAGAAATAAGGTATTCCAATTCTTTGGAAGCTTCATCCATTAAAGGAAAAAGGTGAATGGGATGATTACGTTCGCACAACTTATAATTAAAATTGACTATTCCCTTTTTCCCATGAGATTTATTGTTAATAGTTGAGGGTTTGTCACCAGCATGATCGCCAGAGGCTGATGAAAAAGGTAGATGTGAACCTATGGACCACACTTCTAAGACCTTGGGTATACCAGAACAATTCCAAACAAGGTGGTCACCCTTAAATAACATGCAAGGGAATTTTACTTACCAGGGCTACTTGGAAGATTTTATTTCATTAGCTGCATCCATTGCAATGTCTGTTGGTTACCGCCTTGCTTATTTTTCTTCTTCTTCTTCATCTTCTTCTTCTTCTTATTATTTTTCTAATTAATAGATTCGAGACTTTCACCAAGCGAAGAGGAAGAATGAGGTGAAAAAATAGGTGAAGAAGGTGAGGGATCAACTTTAGGATCAACATGAGATTGACGTTGTTCAAGTGGAGGAGAACTCAGTTGAAAAGTAGTTTGGACACTCAGAATTACTGAGGTCGAAAACAACCAAACTGACAGACCAATGGTCAATACAGGAAGGGACAACATTTCCATATAAGGAGCACTAGTATTGCCAAAAGAAGGAAAAGGATTAGGATTCCCATCAGAGGGGCTTCCTTGACTGGTAGGCTCAGGAAACGTTTCCATTGGTATCAACCTAAGATCTACTAAGGAGTATTTCCACAGGAAGGATGTTGTTCTGTGGTCAATTAATTTTAGAATTTGAAACAAAAGCTTTGCCTTTTCATGTTTTAATAGTCGAGAAGAGGATGAAAAGGTGAATCTAGTCACTTTCATTGGTTTAGTGAGCTTGAAAGGACAAGTACTCGATGATCTTTTCAATTTTAAGGAGTTAGAAGAGATCAAAATGACTACTCAAGATACTCTAGACAAAAGGGATTACCAAGTAACTGTGAAGTGCAATATACACCTTAGCAAATAAATTTACTAAGGACTTGATGTACATGCATGCAATCTCCCCAAAAATTCCTTGTCTTTCTCAAGCTCCTTAAAAAATGAAACAAGGACCATGGAGAAAAATTCCTTGTCTTCTGTCAAGCTCCTTCAAAAATGAAACAAGGTCCTTGAAGCAAAAGTCCTTGTCTTGTGTCAAGCTCCATAAAAAATGAAACAAGGGATATGAGGATAGTTCTTTTACTATGTCAACCTCATTAAAAAATGAGATAGGTCCCCATGAGGATAGTTATTTTACTATGTCAACCTTGTTAAAAAATGAATTAGGTTTCCATGAGCAGATTTCTTTTAATTGAGTCAACTTAGGTAAAAAATGAAACAAAGCATCATGATCATAGTTCCTTTACTTGTGTCTAGCTCATTAACAAATTGAAAAAATCCCCTTCCAATTCGAGTCTTTGATTAGATCTTGTAAAATCCTAGTCGAGTCTTTCACTTGATCTCTTAAGTAAACCTTCATTCCATCCACCTGTTAGTCATTTATACTCTACTTAGGTGAATGAAATAAAGCTTGGGGGGGCATGTACGTTGAATTGAGTCATTATTTTGGGGGCATGCAAACTTATCTCAACCATATTTTGTTTCTGTTTCAAGCTTGTGTAAAAATGAAACCAATTACAAGCATAGATTTTTCTCATGTTTCAAGCTTGTGAAAAAAATGAAACTATCTTCAAGTATCCTCAAGCATAGTTTCCTATGTTTCAAGCTGGCGTAAAAATGAAACCATTCCGACTTTACATCTCGTGATTTCAATTTTTATTCACGAATATTTTCCAGATGATCCTTTGTTTTTTCATTCCATTGTCACCATCCCTTTGGATGGTCATCTAGTTTCACTTGGTTGTTTTACCTGTGCTTGAGAAACATCTGCGATGAGTGGTCTTACTAGCCATCCCCTTGACCATCACATTTTTTGAGTAGTTCCATCATGAGTGGAACCAGTTGCTATCCTTCTATACCACTTGTTCTTCCAGGCAGAGTCATATTTTAGCTCTTTTCTGACCCTTGAAAATGAAAAGAAATCTGAGTACTTGTCGTTTCGAACTTGTAAAGTTAAATTTAATGATCTCTACTCAATATAATTTTAACCCTTTTGCAGACTGAGATAGAATATTGTACAAAAAAGGAACACCTTGGTCCACATGGTCAAGAGGTTCTCTCGAATATTGTTTTCTACCTTTTCGGGTTCGAGAGACAAATTACGAAAAGGGACTTGATGGAGTTTTCTTTTTTCGTCTATTTTTATAACTCTCTAAATATGAAAAAGACACCAAGTTATTCTTCCATTGGACTTGTAAAAATTAAATGATGAAAGACTTGTCACCATGAAGAGCCTGAGTTTCTCCTTCCTAGGTCTCCTAAAACTTACTAGGATGAATTCATCTGAAGGGTGAACCTATACGAAAAGCATATGGTATCCTCTTCAAGATTGTGTAAAAATAAAGAGATACTCACTAGAAATAGTGGGGGGAAAAGTGAAAATGAAACAACTCTTTCATAGCAAGCATGTCACTCTTGAACATGACACTCATTTGTTTCTCGTGTGGGGTTTCGAATATACTCACTCAATCACTCTCCCAACTTTTCCTTAAAAAACCCAGAAATACCCCTTATCCTAACTTTTATTCCCCCCTCTGCTTTATTTAACCTTGACTCCGCCATTCATGTTTTTCCTGAAAATACCCATTTAAACCCATAAAACCCCTTTAGCCTAAGTTTTATCTCCCCCTCTGCTTTATCTTAATTAATTCCTCTATATTAACATTTTCCTGATATAAAAATCTTTTACCCCACCCCCTTGATGCGGTTAAACAAACCTCCACCATTTTAAAACACTGGTCCCACTTTATTAAATGCATTATACTTTTAACCCACTTTATTCATTGAATTAATTACAGTTAAGTGTAATTAATCCCCCTGGGCCCCGTTAATCTCCACCTAATTCACCTCCATGTAACTTCACCGTGTGATAGCCATTAGATCTTTCACCCCTAGATCTAATGATCCACATCCATATTACACGCTCCCGATGTCTGATAGCTACCCGCCTGAGAGCATGCGAGATTCATGGTTTTGCTCAGGCCCCTTTCGGTTATGTGGTAGCCTTAGGTGAACTTGCATGCTCTCCAAAAAATACTGCCCTTCACTCAAAAGTGGTGTGATGGCCTCCGATACCACCTCCCCACGTATGTCGAAACCATCATTGTTCATTTATTGATTTCCGTGCCACATTTTAAATGTTACCCGTTTAAATGCTGAAGACCCTCATTTTCACTCTTTTCGCTCGTTTTTCACTGAAGCCTGCCTAACCCTTCCTATGCCAGCCTGAGCATCTGCAACCCGATTTGACCTCCGATTACCTTCCAAACATCGCCAGGACTCCGCCCATACACTATCTTGTTCCCTGAAGCCATTGTGGCCCTCCCTGCCAACCTATGTTTTATTTTATAGGTGATTAGAAGACGAGGAGACTGAATAAACAGTGTTGATACTATTCACAAAACCTATTTACTCGAAGATACTTAGCAGAAGTTTTGTGTACAAACAGAAAATCAAGTTTAAACGAGAGACAGATCAGAAAGAAATAATTTACATAGTAAATGTTAAAACAGAGGAGGCAGATAGAGAAATATACTTAAAAGACAAACATATGAAATATATAGAAAAATGATCAATATCCAACTACCAGATGATGAGACATGGAAAAAAACTAAATGATTTACTGTTGAAATACACAGTGAAAATTTGAAATATACAGTAAAAGTAAAAAGAATAGTAAACGATATTGACAGGTTAGCAAAGTCAAAGTGTATAAGATGAAAGGTCATAAGTAATATGACATCCTATGTGAAAATTAAACAAAATTCAGCTTTTGGAGGAACAGTCAGCCAACTTCAACAATTTTAATTTTTTCTTACTGATAGTCACCAACAACTTAGCATCAAAGTAGTGTTAGGTCAACTAGTAGCCTTTATTTTGATTTTATAATAATCTGTTCTTGTAAAAATAGTTTAGGATATTTTCTTAGTTCTATTGTTGTATAAATAACTCTCTTCACGAGTAATTATGGGTTTCACCCTTCAAGAAGAGTGGCATCCTTTATTATGGGTTACACCCTTGATGAATCATTTCTAAACATTCGATGTACTTGACTTGTCTAGACCCTTAATACAAAGCAAAGGATTCTGAATTCTGTTTTACAGAGTTTGTGTCTCCTATATGTTTTTCCAGTATTACTCATTATGTTTTTCTTCATATTCTTATGTCTTACAGAGATAACCAGGTAGGAATAATTGTGTTTCAATCTATTCCTATAAGCTTCTGAAGTGATACTCTATAAAGAGAATGAATTAATGGATTGTTTTTTAATTAATTCCCTCTGAATCAATAAATCATCAGCATCTTGTTGTAAGCATAAGCATATTCTGTTGAACTTTCTGAACATCGTTTAGAGGTTTTCATACTTATGATTATTTAATTTTCTATTTGAAAATTGTGATAAACGTATTATTATTTTTTTTGTTTCTACTCACCACTATACAAGTTGTATCATTGTGTGAAATTTTATAGAAGCCCTCTGCTTTGATATTAATATTATTCAAAAGGTTATGCATTACAGTGTTACATCTATTTCATTTAGTGGTCCTCCAAATCAAAATAGAACCCAAAAACAATTATCTTAGATGCTCTGGCATGATAGCTAACCATTATCATCTCAAAGGTACAACATCAATCTGGCACCATTGTCGGGGATTCGAATTTGATTAATTTTTCCTGAGGCAATGATATTCATTATATTCCTTTAAGGTGATTAAAGGTCTAAAAAGGTTAAAATCCTTCACCTCACAACTCCACTAGCCCAAACTGGCACCTTTTAAGCACACTGGATCTCATTTAGAATCTGACTTAGTTAATCCTCTATCACATCTTGAAAAGATTTTGAGAAAAGCTAGTTCTAAAAGGAGACATCAACCATCTTCTTCTTCCTCTTCAGCCTTGTAGTTAGAAGATTTAGTATCATTTGATCCTTTTAGTAATATTCCATCCGATCCTAATTGGACACAAATACCTCCTAGGGTTTCTAAACTATTAGATAGGGAGTTGATTTAGATTCAGCTTTCCTTATTGATTCTTTTGAAACACATCAAGAACCCCCTCTACCACTAGGGTCACCTAAAACTGAGTCTGACTTGGGTGTTCATTTACCTGAATACAAACCCACAGATTTCATATCGCCCACCACTTATTCATTTCCTTCCAATTTTCAACGACATAAAGCTTCTACTTCTGAACAACCTGAAGAGACCATCTCTATGTATTCAAATCCACTCTTTGAAACAAAAGAGGGTATTCATTCATAGGTCCAAAAGTTAGTTCTTAAGAATCCTTTAAAGTTATTTAGGAGATCCCCACCTTCTTCACCTCCACATAGTCACACACCCCATGAATCACCTTCTTTTATCTCTTATCCATCTTCCTCTTCTTCCTCTTCTTCTTCTTCATCCACACAAACACCTCATAGATCACCTTCTACTATGGAATTCCAACCTATTGTATAGGCTAGATATGCAGCTTTATTCTTACCTGCTAACCTCAATGCATTCCCAGCTGGGTACTTGAAATAACTTCCCAGGTATAATGGAGAAACTGGTCCCTCAGCTGAGGACCATCTTCAAGCTTTTCTAGACTTTGCACACAACATGAATATCAAACAAGAAAATGTTTAAATGAGATTGTTTCTATAGTCACTTGAAGGAAATGTAAGAATCTGGTTTAGGCAGTTGCCTTTAAATTCCGTTAGAAATTGGGAAGAGCTTACAAACATATTTAAAAATCAATAGGGTGTAAAGAAAGATCCTCTTTAATTTCTAACTGAGTTTGAAGAACTTAAAAGAAACTTTGGTGAACCTGTATCAAATTTTATCAAAAGGTTCAATAAACCTTATCATGAGATGCCCCTTGATTGTAAACCCCCTGTAGCAACAGCTAAGTCTAGGTTTTCTAATCCTTTGACAATGATTTTGATGTAACGTTAAGAGGGAGAACTTCAAGAACTCTTCAAGATATCAAAACAAATGCTATAGATGTGGAAGCAAATAGGGCTACTTCAACTTCCTTGAAAGCTAAAGAGGAAAAGGCCAAAAGAAAACTCAAATCTATTCAGGAGACCTCTAGTTCCTCTAGTTCTTCTAAGACTAAAACAGAAGATTCTAAAATAGATTAAATAACTTCTCTTCTTAGAAATCTATCTAATAGAATTTCCAAGATTGAGACTCAACCTAGGATAGTTCAACAAATAGTTACTAAACCCCAAAATCAAAATCAAGGTCAGTATAAAAGGAATCCACAATTACAAATTCTTCAGAGACCTAGTAATGATCAGCAAGTTCGCACCCCTTTACTGATAGATGACCAACAACCTTATGAAACTACTATGACTATTACTAAAGATATCAATAAAATGGATACTTCTTGTAATCAAACAGTTATTATTCCTCTCTCACAACAAAATCAGGTTCAAGAAGATCAAGAATCCTCACAGATTTCTAAATACCATGTCTTCTCTGAATTTTTAATTGCAGAGTTGAACAAGAGATATGATATTAGGCCTAGCCCTGGCCCTGGAAGACCTCCTAAGGGGATTCCAATAATTGAACCTCATACCAAAGCTACTAAAACTCAAGAAAGTGTTATTTTACCATTAAATCAGTCAATTGATACTGCTCAAAATGACAAAAATGATTTGACTACATTTAATGTTCAAAAAGAGTTGGAAAGAGTTAAAATCCCAATTCCAGTTTCAGAACATCCAAAAACGCTCGGTATAAAAATCAAGTCTGCAAATGGATACAAAACACCTCGGTTGATGCTGAAAGTGATATCATTAGTCTGCAAGATGAAAAACCAGCAGTTATCTTTGGTCCTAGCTCAAATATTATAGATGAAATAGTGCCTCCTTTCAATGTAACTCTTAAGAAAAATGATTCCATGTTATATAATTGTGTGCTTGATTCTGGAGCATCACATAACCTCATGCCAAAAACTATCATGGACCATTTGAAACTTGACATAACTAGATCCTATCATGACTTGTACACCTTTGATTCTAAAAGGGTGCCCTGCTTAGGATTGATTAAAGATTTAGTAGTCACCCTTACCCAAATTCTAGTGAAAAGTGTAGTGCTTGATATAGTTGTCATAGATATTCCTCCCAAATTTTGAATGCTCCTTTATAGGTCTTGATGTGCCAAATTAGGGGGAACCTTCAAATGGATATGTCTTATGCCACTATTCTAATTTATGGGGGAGAACAGCTAAGGGTTATATAGAGAGGAAAGATTTGTACACACTGTTTGCAAAATAGACCAGCCAAGGAACCATCCCATTTACGCAATTGATCAGGATTTTGGTTGCTTTCAACTCTCTTCAAACCAAATACATGAAACTCAAGTTAAAATAGAAGATGTAATTGAAAGTCCTGTACCAAATCAAACTGATGTATGGAAACTATTTTTTTATGGTTATTGTACAAAAGATGGAGCAGGAGATGGGGTAGTTTTAATTTCACGAGAAAAAAGAAAATATCACCCAGTCATGCAAACTTGACTTCGAAGTTACAAATAATGTGGTTGAATATGAAGCTTTCCTTTTGGGACTGCAATTAGCCAAAATCTTAAAGGTTCAAAACCTAAATGTTTTCACTGATTCAGAACGTATTGTCAAACAAGTGAGAAATATTTGTCAGGCTAAGCATCCTAGACTTAGTTCTTATAGAAATGAAGTTTGGGATTCAGTCAAAACTTCTTTGATGCTTTTAATTTGACTTGTATTCCAAGAAATTAGAATATTCATGCAAATGCCTTAGCTGTTTCTGCTAGTTCATTTAAAATTCCAGATCAAACCAATGTACTCTATCAAATACAAGTCAAGTACAGACCATCCATCCCAGACAACCTAAAACACTGGCAGATATTTGAAGTTGATGAACATTTGAAATCTTTTCTGTAGATTATAGATGAATTTTCAGTTGTACAAATTGATGAAGATAGAACAGAAATAAATGGAAATGATACTTCAAATTTCAATTCAGAAATTGTTGATCATGACAATTTAACAATTTTATTCCCAAAGGCCTAATTCCTTTAGAAAATTTGTTTGAGCAAACTGATGTCCTCCGAAACCCTTAGTCCAATTCTTCACAAGACGACATAGAAGAAATTAATATTGGAACAAATGATGATATTAAAAACATCAAATTATGTGCATGTCTAGATCCTCATATCAAAGCTCAATATCTTAAGTTACTTCAAAATTACAAGGATGTTTTTGCATGTACCTATGCTGATCTAAATCCTATGATACTTCATTAATATAGCATAAGATTCATTTAAAGCCAGAAGCAATTCCTTATCAACAGAAACTTAGGAGGATCAATCCAACTCTTCTACCAACTGTAAAAAGGAAATTAAGAAAATTCTAGATGCCCAGATCATTCTCCCTTTTAGATATTCTAATTGGGTTGCAAATTTAGTTCTTGTTAGAAAGAAGAATGGAGAAATTAGAATCTGTGTGGACTTTAGAAATTTGAACAAAGCATCACTAAAGGATAACTATCCTTTTCCCAAAATGGATCAGTTACTTCAAATGGTTTCAGGAGCACAAAGACTTTCATGCTTGTTGGTTTTTAAAGCTATAATCAAGTAAATGTTGATTCAACAGATAAAGAGAAGACAACCTTTACTACACCCTAGGGTACATTCATGTATGCTAGAATGCCATTTGGCTTATCCAATGTTGGAGAAAAATTTCAAAGATCTATGGACGTAGATTTTGTGGGTCGGGTAAATAAATTTGTGGTCATTTATCTTGATGACATTACTACTTTTCTAAATCTAATCAGAAACATGTAAAGCACTTGATGAAGGTTTTGATAGGTGTAAAAAATTTGGAATATCACTGAATCCTAAAAAGTCTTTGTTTGCTATCAAATAAGGAAAACTATTGGGCCATATAATTTCAAAAAAGGGAGTGGTGATTGATCTTGAGCATGTATCTGCCATTAAAACATTGATCTTACCTAGAAACAAGAAAGAGATTCAAGCTTTTCTAGGCAAGATTAATTTTTTAAGGAGATTCATCCAAAATTATGCTGAGATTGTAAAAATTATAACTGACATGCTTCAAAAAGATCATGAAGTTAAATGGACTGTCTCTTCTAGGCATGCCTTTGATCGGATCAAGAAATCTATCTCTGAAGCTCCCACCTTGGCTAGGCCTGATTACACTAAACTATTCAGTATCTTTTCCTTTGCCTCAGAAACAACCCTTTCTGTTGTTGTACTACAAAAGAATGAAGATTCCCAAGACCAACCCATAGCCTTTTTCAGTAAGGTTATGAGAGATGTTGAGCTTAAGTATGACATAATTGAGAAGAAAGCCTATGCCCTTATTCAAGCCCTGAAATCATTCAGGATGTATGTCCTACATTCTCCTATTACTGCTTGTGTTCCTAATAGTGTTGTGAAAACCGTTTTTACTCAACTAGACCCTGATGGAAAGAGAGGTAGATGGATCACTCAAATACTGGAATTTTATCTAACTATCAAAACTACAAAGCTAGTAAAAGGCCAAGGATTAGCTAAGCTTCTAGCTAAATCCAACTGTAAGTGCTTGGAATCAATTCTGTTTTAGAGATACAAGGGAAGAATCCACAAGAACCTTCTCAAACTTCAGATAAGAAGAATACACAAGAACCTCCCCTTCATCCTGAAGAGGAGAATCGACAAGAACCTTCCCTTCATCATGAAGAAAATAATCCACAAGAACCTTTACCTTTAGATCAAATCAGCCCTTTATACATTGATGACAAATTTCTATTGTGAGATTGGTACCAAGACATTGTAAATTTCTTGATCCATTTTGAATGCCTAGCATCATTCTCTAGAAGCCAGTGTAAAAA
>APFE030021758.1:0-10982 GCA_000404065.3 Pinus taeda
CACAAGGGCAGTAAGAGACACCCTTGAGGAGAAATGAAAGTGCTTCTCCAAGCACACCACAAGGAGGAAATTCAAGTTCTTCTTCAAGCACTTGCACACCAAATGAAAGAGGTAAGAAGTTCAGAAATTTAAGTGACATTTATGATGAAGGTATGAATTCTTTATTTGCTTTATATTGTCATGTTGATGGCCCTATTTATTTCGAAGATGCAATTAAAGATAAGAAATGGATAGAATCTATGGATGAGGAGATCAATGCGATAGAAAGAAACAACACATGGGATTTGGTCGAGCTACCAAAAGGTAAAGAAGTCATTGGAGTTAAATGGGTCTACAAGACCAAAAGTAATGTTGAAGGCAAGATAGAAAGGCACAAGGAAAGACTGGTTGTCAAGGGATACAAGCAGCAGTATGGGAAATATTATGAGGAGACCTTCACACCGGTTGCAAGAATGGAAATAGTGAGAGCAATGTTGTCTATAACAGAACAAAACAAGTGGAAAGTTTACCAAATGGATGTGAAGTCAGCATTCCTAAATGGAATGTTAATGGAAGAGGTTCACATTGAACAACCTCCAGGCTATGAAAAGAAAGGCCAAGAGCACAAAGTGTGCAGATTGAAGAAAGCTCTTTATGGGCTGAAGCAAGCACCAAGAGCATGGTACAGCAGGATAGATTCCTATCTACTGGAAAAGGAATTTGAAAAGTGTGAGGGAGAACCCACCCTCTACATCACAGAAAATGATGGTAAAATTTTAATTGTTGTGTTGTATGTTGATGATGTTATTTTTACAGGTAATGATGACTACCTCATTGAAAATTTCAAATCAGTCATGAAAGAAGAATTTGAGATGACTAACATGGGTTTGCTGAGATACTTATTAGGAATAGAAGTAGATCAAAATGAAAATGGAATTTTTATCTCACAAGCAAGGTATGTAAACGAAGTATTGGAAAGATTTAATATGCAGGACAACAAGGTTGCAATTACTCCCACAGTAATGGGATTAAAACTCAGCAAAGAGGACAGCAGCAAGGATTTTGATCCTAACTTGTATAAGAGCATAGTTGGCAGCCTAATGTATTTGACTGCAACTAGGCTACATATAATGTTTGATGTTAGTTTAATTTCCAAATTCATGGAGAGGCCAAAAGAAGCACATTGGCGGGTAGCAAAAAGAATTCTGAGGTATGTCAAAGGTACTAAAAGGTTTGGCATTCTATATATTGTCTTAGAATGTCCAGATTTAATAGGATAGACTGATAGTGATTGGGTTGGAAGTGTAGATGATCGGAAAAGCACATCCGGGTATGTTTTTCACATGGGTTTAGGAGCTATTTCATGGGCTTCTAAAGAACAGCCTACTGTAGCGTTGTCTATAGCAGAGGCATAATACGTGGCAGCTACAACAGCAACGTGTCAAGCGGTTTGGATGAGAAGAATGCTAAGGAGCTTAGGCAAAGTGCAAGCAAAAGCAATAGTTATTTTTTGTGACAACAGCTCAGCTATTGCATTGTCCAAGAATTCTGTATTTCACAAGTGAACGAAACACATTGATACAAAGTTCCATTACATTAGAGAATTAGTGAACAACAGAGAAATTGTTTTACAACATTGCAACACTCAAGAACAAGTTGCAGACATTCTGACCAAGCCTTTGGGACAGAAAAGTTTTGAGTATTTGAGGAAATGTCTGGGTATGACTGATAACCCAGCAGTTGAAATTAAAGGGGAGCGTTGAAGTTGTAATTTCAACTGCATCATGCTTTACTTCAGAAAAACCATGCAGTTCTCCTTCTGCGATGCGATCATATCGCAAATCGCATCCTTTTACCCCTTCTCTCATTGTCTTTATCTTTGTTTTCTGCGATTGCGATCTCACGATGTGATGCAATCACAGATCGCAGATCGCAACTTTCGCCCATTTCGCGTTAAGCCCTCCGTTTTGTATCCGCCGATTGCGATACTGCGATACGATATCACCGCACATCGCACATCCCCGCTTCTCACCTCGTCTCATCCTCCCAATAATGTTTTGCAATGTGATCCCACCATTCATCTGTAGATCTGACGACTGAGATTTATTTTGGCTTGTCTTCGCCACTGCCATGCCTTATTTATGTTTTAATCTACTTTTGTGTTCCCAAGGAAGAAAGAAGGTTGTGCACCATTACTGCTCACCAACAGCGTTAAAGAAGAGAATGGTTGAGAACAAGAGGGACGAGCCTCGAGCAGCTAAATGCATTGAAAGGTTATGGGTTTCATTTACTTTTTATTGCGTCTACCCCAGAAGGACTGTAGAGCACCAGGAAAAGGAAATTTTGTTCATTAAGATCAACAGACTGTATCAAAGATTATATCTGATAGTAAATGTGGTTGGTGGTTAATTAAGACATCTCCACACATAGGTTAGTAGAGATATCTTGTAAACTGATGCTATATATATATTATATATATATATATATATATATATAGTATAATATATATATATATCAGGAAAACGATGTAAAGAGACAGATGAGAGGTAATGCATAGCAGTGCATAGAAAATTTCTTTTTGGTGGAACTGAAGCGTTCCTGTGTAATCCTTCTGATAGAGGAAGACCAATCTTTTGTAACAGTAGTCTTTTAATGAATACAAGTTTTGTGTGTGTTGCTGAAACTCTGTCTGTAGCAAACACATTTTAGTTTCTGCTGTGTTAAGATCTTGTGTAAAGGAACAAAGAGCATCGTTTTATGTTCTTGTGATTTTGTTTTTGGAATTTTAGCAAAAAAAATTTCCAATAGTCTAGTCAGTTATAATTCCCCGAGTGGGCCTTCAAGCTGATTGAGAGCGGCGAGTTGGGGATGAGATTGAGAGGTGGGGAAATAGAAGTTGCAGATGAGGAGAAGGCGAGAAGACTCACAAAAGTTGGATTGTGGTGCATTCAATACAACTCCAGAGATCGTCCTTGTATGACGAGGGTTGTCCAAATGTTAGAAGGAAATGGAGAGGACGTTCTCAATCCTTCGTTACCCTTCAATTCCTTGGCTACGCCTGAAAATCCTATGCTCTCTTCCAGTGTCAATTCTTCTTCAATTGAATTTATATCGTAGCTTTCCATATTTGATCGTCTTTTGCAAACCAGTCTTGGCACTGTTGCGAAATTGGTCCCCAGAAAACCATGGAGAAAGCTAATGACCTCCAACAAAGTGCAGTGACAGTCCCCAAGCCAGGAGTTGTTTCCTAAGAATATGCAATGAGTATGTTCGCTTCCTAAAAGCCTGAAGAGCAAGCTATTTCAAAGTCTTCGCATTGTTGCGAAATTGATGCTCTCACTCTTTGCCATACTTTGAGAGAATGATTCCGTGCCAACTATAAGGAATGTTGAATACCTTGACTAAGTGCAGTCACAGCCCCCGAGGTTTGATTTGTTTCCTGAGAACATGCAGTGAGTATGCTCGCTTCCTGAAAACATGCAGTGAGTATATAGACCTCAGGCTGTGCATAATGTAATATTGTCTACAATCGCCTGAATACAATAATCGTGTCTTAATTTTATGTTTACAATCCCCTGAATAGAATAATCGTTTTTATAATTTGTTTCTTTGTTCTTCATCAAAGACTTTGAATGGAATTTGAATGTCATGGCCACATAAACTGTTAGTTGCGCAGCTGTGTAGCAAAGGAATTTACGTCTATATTCCCCCAATGGGGGCAGGAATAAATCCGCTGTAGGGTTGGGGTGATCCAAACTGTATTGTACGACTTGTTTAAGCTCAAAAACGAAGGTCATATTTCCATCGTATATTAATTTGGAGCCCGTCTATCATTAAAGAAACAAAACTTTGGTGGTTTTCAAATGTACCTGATTTTTTTTATGGAGTATCTTTTAGAAAATAGGAAAGAGTACATTGTTCACCCATAACATTATTTCACATATTTATACATTAAGCTAAGCTTGACTTATTCCACATATTTATATATTAAGCTTGCCTTAAGATAGATGGAATAACTCAAATCACTCAATTATTTTGATGAGAAAATATCTCAACCACACATTTATATAGAATCCCAAAAATTCTAATAAATTTAACAAATTTCTAAAGAAAACAAATATGAGTTAATTACTCCAACAATATATTAGTTGTTTTATTTTATAATGAAATTAAGATTTAAAAAATAATAATCTTACACAAAATTATTAAATATATAATTTAAATAATTCAATATTATATATATATATATATATATAATATATATAGATAATGTTGTCATGATTAGTATAAAGATTATAATAATAATGTTTTTATCTGAAAAAATGTATGAAATAAATAAATTGTAACTATATTGCATGATTTTTTAAGAAATTTTATAAATAGTTAAAAAAAATCATGTATTTTATTAGAGATTTCCTTTATATATTAGAATAAGTTATCCATTACCCCGATGGGGTGGAGGACCTTGAATCACGAAGTGTGGGCTGGTGTGGAATATACTTGTGTGAATGATAGACAGTGAGTACAAGGGAGGTGATATGGACAACTCGCAGGTGTGGCTCATAAACTTTGAGAAGGCCACAACAAGTTTTAAAGGGTGGTGGTACGTCTGTTTTTTTTTCTTTTCTTTTAGGTTATGGGAGATAGGGAGCGTGGTGCAAACATCATGGAGTATGCATAGGTTACCAACTTGTGCATGACCACTCTCTCGAAAAACTTACTATGGGTAGTTGTTAATGGTGCTATGGTTCTCAGTATTCCTCTAATAGTGGAATTTGTCAATTCATTTGGGACCTTGGTGATAAGGCACCCGAAGCCTCTCTTGGTGGTTGGCTCTCAACACTGAGTGGAGTTGAAGCGCTCTTTTGGCTTGCGGTGAGCGGAAATTTGATAGTTATGGAAATTCTTTGTAGGTTACTGGTAAGGTTTCTTATTGGTTCCCCTACTTGTACTTGGTTCCTTCTGGCCCTTTCTGTGGTGGTGTGTTTCAATTGTGCTTTATATATTTTTTTTCTAGTGAATTCTGTTTGGCATGTGCATAACAAGCCAAGACAATTTTGGCTCTGGGTTTTTGGTGGCTAGAGTTTCTTTGGGGTTCATAGAAGGCAAGGGTCCACTCTAGAATATGTTGTCTCCGCTTGGGTGTGACCCTGGAGCACTTGTTAAGCGGGGGCATTTTACCTGGATTAAGGTCGCGCTGGTGTATTTTGGTGTGATTGACGGTGCCATCCTTCAACTGGGGCTTCAAGAGGTAGAGCCTACGTAAAAAATCATCAATATTATCAGTGGGGTAGCCCTAGTGTTCGGGTTTTTATGCCACGGTAGAGAGGCGAGGCTTGGAGGGTGATGGAGTCTCATGGCCCACCAAGGGAAAGAGATGATCAGGAAAGTGTGGATGAAGCCATGGGGATTGCTCAACTAAAGCTAGGTGAATACTTGGAGCATGTCTCGGTCCAATCCCCAGGCCATGTCATTTATCCATTTTCTTTCGACTCCTTGACATGCAAATTCATCTTACCTTGACCACGCTTGAGGATATGCATGGACAACACCATGACAACATGCATGAAGTGATTTAATTTATTAATGATATGCAACATAATCAGTGGGACACTCTTGATGGTCTAACTTCCCTACTAAGAGGCCAGAGGTGAACTATTGACAATGTAGATGATTTGGACGCACGTCTCACCCATGTTGAGTTTCATGGCCATCAAGATTTTGATCATCCTGGTCCTAGTGTTAGTAATGCACCAAATGTACCTCCAGTTTTTTGAAGTTGGTTGGTTGTCTCTTTATTTCATGTGTTTTCTGGACTATCTAGCTGGTTAGTTTATGGTCTTTATTTGAAGCATGATTCTCCTTAAATTTTGCATTGTTATCCTTGCCAACAAATCTGGTTGGATTGAGACTTGGAAAGCAAAGGTTTTTCTGAGTATCAAATGTAATATTTTGCAGAATTAATAGAACTTTTTTTACTAACAAAAAAACATAAGTTATTCATTGTTTAGTTTATGTTATAAATTTACAATTAGTTGTGTTTGTGTCAAAATATTTATAAAATAATTTAATATTTTTTTTGTATTTTGATTAGAGATTTCCTTGGTTACTCATTCTTTATTTTTATATTATAAATTGTATTTTAAACTATAAATTTGAAATAAGCATACTGATTTTGGATTAATAAAAATCATTATTTTATTATTATAAATTAGAATATATTTATTAATTTTTATTAATTTTAATTTTTAATTTTAAAATTTAGAAGGAAAAAAAAATTAGCAATAAAATATTTATAATAATACTTTTTCATTAATTGAAATTTATAAGAAACTTAATATTTGGAGCTAGTGTTCAAATTAGAAAAATAAATGGGGTTTAAATGTTAAAATGGTCATATGTCATATGGGGTTTCAAAAAGAACAACATTAGTCATATGCGTGCAAACATTCTGCGAAATACTGAACATAATTCTACAATATTCCTATAATGTGGCAATGGTAAAAAAATTATGTCATTCTGGCATTATTATGCCTCAACTAAGAAGCATTGTTCTTATAGTACAACATTGTATACCATCCCAATATACAATTTCTAGTTGTACTCTTGCAAATAATTTCCCTACAATCTTACTTACTACTTTTGTTGTATACAATTCCTACATGCAATTAACATTTAAAATTAGAGAATTTTTTAAGAAAAAATGGGCCCGAAAAAAAAAAAAAATGTACAACCAAAAAAAAAAATATAACAACCAATAGGGTTCAAGATGATGATGTCAACCATGGGGGATTATTGGCATCTTTTGGAATAAAAAAGTAAAAATATTAAAAAATGAAACTATCTTTTCAACTTGTATTTCCAACTTATATCCCTATAGTTTTACCCACATTTCAAGTAGGACCACTTGTTGGATGCATAATTTAATTGCTCATCCAAAGAGTAACCATATTCCATACTTTTGGACCCTACTATGTAAAAAATAAGAAATACATGAGAAAAGTGACTTCAATCACGTCTTTACATGTATTTTTCATTTTTGTGAGCGCTCATTTGATGCATAATTTAATTCCTCATCTAAAGAGTGCCAATGTTCCATGCTTTCGATGGACACTACTACATGAAAAATCAGAAATAAATAAAAAACATGATTTCAATAACATTTTTGCATGTATTTCTCATTTTCGTGTAGCAAGGTCCATTAAAAATATGCAACATGAGTATTCCTTTGATGAGCAATTAAATTCTACATCCAACGAGTGCTCCCACTCAAAATTTGTGTAAAATCGTAGTGAGATAAGTTGAAAATACAAGTTGAAGAAATTAGTTTTTTTTTTTTTTTTTCCTCTAAAATTTGATGGTGTAATATAATCTTATTTATTAGTTCCACTAAAATTTTAAAATATTCCGAGGAGACCCATTTTAGACTCCAAAATTTCTCTAATGTCTGCTCAATTGACATAACCGTTGTAGAGGTTATAGCGCTGGATGATCCATGAGACCTTGGAATGTCCAGGGAGAATGAACCAGTTGGCATTATTGTCAGCCCAGTTCATTTGCATGGCACAGTGTAGGGGAGAGGAGAAGAGCCAGGGCTAACAAACTTTGGCCAAGCACTAGTGAATTATCCTCTTTTGGTTTGTGACTGGTGGGGAACTTGTTAAGGAGGCTCGTGGTTTGGGACTAATTGGCACTTGTGGGAGGACTTTGGTTTCCTAGGGTCCCCGAGAGGAATTATAGTTAAGAAGGGCTCAACTAGTTGGGGGAAATATGCAGAGGCAAGTGTAGAAGAGGTAGCGAGACACCACGTTTAGCTTCTAAAGCCCTATGATGAGGAATCCTCGTCTCGCTTTGCCTTGGTATGGAGAGTTGATTACGGTGATGGTCAGTGCAGGATAACCCCTCAATTCTCTTTGGGGGCAGTGGTAGAGGTTACATTATTTTTTGTTGTTGTGTGGGGTTAGGAGGGTTTTTTTGTTCGTCTCCCTTTCATGTGTTTTGGGTACGTCGGGATGCCTCGCCACCGAGGGAGACCACGCGTGTGGGGGTGGCAATTTGCGGCAAGGTTATTAGTCAAAGCGGGACAATAATAATATATCGGGTTCGTGAGACAACCCTGAGATAGAGGAGAGAGTTGATGGCTCCCTAGGGCACGTGGTTTCTCTAACGACGCTAGAATCTATTGTTGCTCAAATCCCGAACATTAAATTGAACATGGACAACCTCAGGAACCAAAGGTATGATGACCGTAACAAGCTGATAGCTTTCGTCAATGACATTCAATTTGGACAAAGTGAAATCATGGAACAATTGGATAATATGGGACGCTAGCAAAGGCGCACCAATGACCACCTTCACAGTCTCGAAATGAGGGTGGAGCATATTGATTTTCATATGCACGAATATGTTGGGTATTTCACATCTCCCCTTATAATCCCCACAACTCCCCTCCCTAATATGATGCATTCTATTATGTTTGTCCTTTTGTTTACAGTATGTATGTCATGGCTCCTTGGTTGCTAGAAAAGAATTGCATGAAGCCAATGGTTCATGTTATCCACCAGGTTCCAATCTCAACAACACTGGTAAAACTAAAAGAAAAAAACTTATTGAGATACATTTTGTACTCTACACTTTGATTAAACTTTAATTAACAAAAAATGTTATCTCCATAACTAATGCCGCCACTACATTGAGGCTTTACAATATAAGGATATGAGACATATATGAAGACGATTATATAGTTTACAATGTCTATTTATTTGTTATGCTAATGATTCACGACATCATTAACATTAAGAGGATAAAAGTTTTAGTAATGACTAAAATAATATATCGTTATCTTAAATATTAGGTAGATTTTTAACCAAGATAAAAATAAGTTATGAACTTTTTAACCTAATATTTATACTTATTATAAGATTATTAACATGTAGGGAATAAAGGTTATTGTGTTTTGGTACAAACTCATTACATATGCCCTACATATACATCCTTAACAAAGGTTTCCCAACAAAATCTAGTTTTTTTAAATAGCTTTATTAATAGTTAAATATTTAGACATTTTCTAAGTTATATTAATGAATGTCATTACTATATTTTTCAAGATTTTTTTTTTACTAAAATAAAATTTATTAAAAAATAATATAAATGAAATTTATTTTTGTAAAAATAAATACAAATTAATGTATATGTATTTTTTATTTTATTTTATGTCATTGTGTGAAGAAGGATATGTAGTAGCTTATACTACAATTTAGGAAGAAAGGAATTAAGGTATAGTTTATATATTTTTATTAAATTAATTTAAGTATTTTTATTTTTTATTATTTGTTTTTATTTTTATTTTTATTTAAAAATAATTTCCAACCATAAAAACTATATAGAATTTATTTAACTAAATAAAAAAATATTTTGATATTAATTTACTTAACAATACATTTTATAAAATAAACATAATCACATACTTAAAATATATATTGTTATATATACATTAACAAATATATAATAATATTATTATTTATATATACATCTAACAATATATAATATATTATTTTATATATACATCTAATAATATATAATGAATATCATAAAAATTAACAATACATCAATTATATTTATATACAAATAACAAGAAATTTAAATAAATACACTTAGAAGGAGTTGTTATTGCTCACTATTCTTTATGTTTTCGTCAACACTTTCATAAATAGGAGTAAAAATGTATATGTGGAGACTTAATGATATAATTTTACTTAGTAAGATTCATTTTAACTACAGATCTAGCAAGGGCCAAGAAAGATCAAACCTCTTGAGCTACAAACAAAAGAAAAATTCTTTTTTTTTTTTGCATCTCTACAGATTGATCTCAGTAGAAGCTATATACATGTATATATCATGTGCAATTTTTCATTGTTTAAGATATATTTTTTAGTGTATAAAATAAATTCAATATCTTCAAAAATTTACTTGGACATCAAATAGTGATATTGTTTAAAATGTTTTAACCTTCCTAGCCTTTTACATTGTCAAAATTACAGTGAGCTCTGAGGCTTCTCTCCAAGCTTTTTGAGCATAGGAATAAAATCTTAAATGAAACTAAATAATTCGTTTCTTTAGGTCCGATAGACCAAAGTTTGGTCTGAGTGGATGTTAACCATCATCATCATCATCATCATATATATATATAGAGAGAGAGAGAGAATCCTCGAGAATGATTGAGCAAATCTAGAAGCATTTTATAACATATAACCTGAAAATTAAAAGTAATACACCCTATCCTATTCTCCTTATAGAAGTAGGTTTTTCCCCTATCAAGTGCCTAGCTACAACTAGGTTTTTGGTGTACAAGCACAAACTCAATAACAGAGGAGACCATAGACTTCCTAAGGTAGCTTTAAATTCCAGCCAAAACCACCTAAGGCTCAAGCGGGGGTGGTATAAAGACACGAGAGCCTCGTTAAACCATTGGGAGATCAACGAGAATGATGCATTGCAAAACATTAATAACATTAAAAATATTGTTACTTTTAAGTTCAAAGAAAAGTTGTGGTGTGAGAAAGATTTAATAGCTAAAAGAAAATTAAGTTATTATAAGAAGGTCATGAACCCCACCCTAGAAGATCACAAGTATCTCTCTGTTTTAACTAGCTCAAAGAAGAAAATTAATATACTGAAGATTAGAACGAACTCTCATGAGCTCCATAGTGAAACATGTCGTCGGGCATTTCCTAAAACACCATGGATGGAAAGGATTTGCCATCTCTAAGAGAATAGGAACTTCGAGGATGAAAACCACTTCTTCTTAGAGTGCCCAGTGTACAACCACATTAGATCTCAGTTTCATAATCTCTGTTGCAATACTGACCTTCCTAACCTTTTACAATGTCAAAATTATAATGAGCTCGGGAGGCTTCTCTTCAAGCTTTTTGAGCATAGGAGTAAAATCTTAAATCAAACTAAATAATTTGTTTCTTTAAGTCCGATAGACCAAATTTTGGTCT
>APFE030021760.1:0-28416 GCA_000404065.3 Pinus taeda
TTCAATGAACATAAAAACGCTTTGGAACCTAACGCACAACATTTAGAAGTCTAGGCTAGAGACATATTCCGGCGTCGTAAAGCCTGGTAACTATTGCTTTCATTACTAGTTGGGTGATTCCTCCTCTTTGAGACGAAAAGTGCCAATACAGACTTGTGCTCCCACGTACCGTCGAGTATATATTGGGAGACTACAATAGGCTATATCCTTTATCCTTAGGAATCCGTGTCTGCCACCCTATCGATCACAATGCTAAACACAACATTCGGGAAGATTGGTTGCCGTATCGTAAAAAGTATTCTGCAGTTTTGTGATTGGTTTGGTAATCCCTCTGTTTAGATTTTTAGAGTAGTCTCTTTCGTTCCTTTTGAGACTCCTTAAATGAAAAGGTCCATCTGAGCACTTGTCACTTCAGGCTCATTAAAAATCGAAGGCGACTAGAGTCATCTTTTGTTTTTTCTCGACTCTTAAAAATTGAAAAAACAAGTTGTGTCAAAGCGTCTAAAATTCATTTAATTTGGAATCATTTTCCCCTATTATTTTGAGTTGATTGAGTAATCCACAATCGTGGAAGAAAATCAATCAAAACCCCGTCGTTCACGGAGGCTTACGAGTCAACCACCATTGACTTCGAAAACAAAACTATTCCTGACAAAACGAACTTGTTTGACCAGATCAAAGTCCCCTAGGTTGGTTGGAGCAAGTACTTTGACATCCTTAGAGACTCCGATTACTCTGAACATTTCTGGTATCCCTGCCTCTACAGAAAAAATTCTGCAGCCACAAAAGGACATTACAACTGATCCTAGTGTTATGGTAAACACTTCTATTCCCGAACCAACTCCATCTACAGCTGATTCGGAAGATGTTACTCCCCAAACATTAGTAGCTGTAGATCCTATACCTTCTTCGACATAAGAAATATTTTATAGACCTGACGGACTACCTCTTCCGCCTGGATTAATTGCCATAGAAGAGATTGTGGAGGATCCTCCATCTAACGCTCCATCACAATTTGGGGTCGGGATCACCCGATATCCTTCTTCATCAGAAGTTAGTCTCCCGCCATCAGAATTTCCTGAAGAATAGCTGAGGAATCTTTTGGATAGACTAAATATGTCTAAACAACCTCGATATCTAGGACTGTGTCATCCAACACAGCAGCGTCGGAACTTCTTGCTACTACTCCGACAATGTTCACCAGCGTGCCATCTATCCCAACTAGCTCTCAATCACTTGATGGAATCCATCTAGGGGTTGTTTCGATAGTATGGACTGTTCTCATTTGTTCATTCGGAATAATATCTGGAATCTCCTATGTTGAGTCTCAACAAATTGATCCTTCGCAGTGTCAATTTGGGCAATCCGGTCCCAAAGGCAAATCATTCCTTCGAGCACTGGGTTACTGCTGTATGGAGGGAAGTATACCCTTTCATTGTCTCCTCCGAGAGGACAACCATACGAGAGTTCACAACAGAATTTAGGTTATGCTAGAATTACATCTAGTGGTTGGGTGCCAATACTACCTCAACAACCAAGAGTTGTATACTCGATGCAACAAAGTTTACCTATGTCAAATATCCCCACTACACTGGCTATTGTGACGGTGTCACAAGTACAAGCGTTACCTATTGTATGCCAACCTCAGGTTTCTCAGGTCATAATATAACAACCTCTTGTCCCTACAATGCAACCACAATCACTGACTAGAGGAATGAACCAATTTCAAACGAGGACCATTACCCCTCATCTTGGTCAAACAGTCAGTACTGGACAATAGCTCATGGCTTCACAAACATGGTTGGTACAATATCAACAACCACAATTCCAACAAGATTACCAAGGATCTGAGTAACAAGTCTTTACAAGTAATGGACAGCCGTACATTCAAAATGGTCAACATCAATCATATCATAATGGTCATGCCCATCAACCTTACCAAAGTTACCAACATCAAATGCATTATGCTGGTATGCAAAGACCAACTACTCAAACAATTCCATCTTATCGTGGGTATGCTTCGCTGAGCCTGAATCAACAGTTTCCTTTCGTGGCAACTATAGAGTTACCAGATCTAAATCGACTAACGAACGATCAAATTGCATACACCCCTTGGTGTCCAGCAATTCCACATAAACTTCCATAAGATATTCCTAAATTTAATGGAAATCTGGGTGAAGACCTGTCGAATCATGTGATGACTTTTCATCTGTGGTGTTCATCAAGCACTCTCAACGATGATTCGATCAGGCTTCACCTTTTTCAGTGAACATTAATTGGTCCAGCAGTAAAATGGTATATCGAATTTCCTAGAGCTTTGTTTGATAACTTCAATACCCTAGCCACAACCTTTTTAACCCATTTTCAATTACCCATAAGGTATGAAATGGGAATAGAGCTTGTTACCAATTTCAAACAAACAACGACCACTCACATATCTGATCATATTCATGAGTGGTGATGTTGTCATAGAATGGTAAAAACATATGTTCCTGATCAGCTGTTGGCTGAATGGTTTACTAAGTCATTGTTACCTTATATTATAGAATATGTGGCAAAGGGAGTAGTCGTCACTGAAGAGCAAGTTATTGCTCATGCAGAATATCTAGACTTGATATATACACTCTCTGGCATGCTCTACGATAAAATTCCTGATGCTCCTAGACCGGAATTTTCCATTCCTCCCCCTCCTAAATCAAACAAAGACTCTCATGCCAGTGATGGCATGATAGGTACGACTAGCACAAAAACCATAAAGGCTACGTCAAAGAAGACCCGTATGATTTCAAGTCAAAATGCAAATGAAGAACTTCTCACCTCGGAAGTAAATGTTGTGTCGACTGACAAAGGCAAATAACCCAAGCAACCAGGAGGCAAGAAGAAAAAGAAAGGGAAGAAGAAGAAATAGGAGGATTCGTCTCCTAAGAAATCTTCTGCAAAACCTTCTGGAGATAGGAAACCAAGTCATCCATGCTTGATATGTGATGAGGATCATTGGACGAGAGAGTGTCCATACAAAGCTGAGCTTAGGAAATTCTTCAAGAGTTCAAAAACCTCGGTGGTATTGACTGATCCGTTTCCAAACCCAGGAACAAATCGGGTTGCTAGTGACAATGATTCCCCGTCCCAAGTGCTAATGTTGTTTGTCTGAAAGCAGCTAAATGATTCTTTGATATCAACAAGGAATAAAGATTACGAGAATCCACAGATGTCGAACAACAAGGATAATGATCAACCTAGTAATTCGACAACAACTTCACCCGAAGTTGTGCCACCCATCACTCCTGAACTAACGATAAAACCACCAAAGGGAGTAGTACACAAATCGATGTTTAATCCTCATGCTAGAGCAGCACAACATTATAATATAGTGGAGGATCTGGCCCAATCGCCGTCCGCTATGTCGACACTTGAGGTACTGAAAAATTGCCCCTCCCAAAAGCAGGCTCAGTGATCGGTGGGATTGACCCAACCGATTCCAATCTTGTGTCCTTTAATCACAAAGGATATGACCCTCAGTTACCAGCTCAACTAGCTTTCCTTATTCAAGTGAAAGCTCTCAACAAAATTGTTCATCGAACAATTATTGATGAGGGGGCATCTACATGTATTATTTCAATGAGTTGCTGGAAAACTTTAGGATCTCCAACCTTGTTGAGATCGTTGACGACATTAAAAGCATTTGATGGAAGAACATACACCCCATATGGGATATTGAGTAACTTGCAAGTAGAAATGGGGGGAAAAACAGTGGAAATTGATGTTGAAGTTATCGATGTAAACCTCGATTACAACATCCTACTGTGAAGGCCCTAGATATATGCCATGGCTGCCATTGTGTCAAGCTACTTTAGGAAGATTGCATTTCCTTTCCAAGGAGGAATTACGATTGTCGACCAACAAACATTTCTCCCCAATAGTTCACAAGTTATGGGAAGCATTCCAATGATCCATGGAAGCCCTCATTCGCTTCAAAATATCGAAGTGGGCCTACTAAAAGACCCTACATTAATGGGGACTTTTGCCCTACCACCTCCAATCAATTTGGTGGAAGTGGCCAAGGTGGGAACCGGCAATATGATATCTTCTATTCAAAATATGTCAGAAAACGATATTAACATGGATCATCTGCAGGTATTACCTCTAAGCCCAATAGAAATATTATATCAATCAATGTTTTTGGCATGGGAGGCAAACCTGAATCGACGCTCATCAAGCGTTTGGATAGATAGGTCTAAGGAATATGGCACCCCTTTAGATCCTTGGTCGCAAGTACATTCTATATATGAAGGAATTGTTCAGTCAGTGATAATTGACAGGGCACCATGGGAAGATTACCACCATCATTCCCATCTTCTGGGTTATAAGGAAGATAATTCCAGTGACCTGATCATCCCTCAGTTTTTGATTTTCTATCAAATACTGTAAATACAATGGATTCCGAGTGAAATCTATCCAATATTGAAGAGACTATCACCATAAATATCTCGACCAAAATAGATATTGTAGAGAATATTCATGTCAACAAATCTTGTTCTCCTTCAGAACTGGAAGTATATTATGCTCTCTTTCGTGAGTTTAGAGATGTCTTTGATTGGTCATATGACGAAATGCCAAGCATTGACTCAAGCATCGTTGAACACGAAATTAAGATGTATCTAGATGTCAAACCGGTATGACAACGACTCCGGTAGGTGCACCCCAAGAAAGTCGTTGCCATCAAGGTGGAAGTTGAAAAACTCCTCCATGCTGGTTTTATTTACCTGGTTCCTCTAACCGATTGGGTATAAAATATTGTTCCTGTAATGAAAAAACAAGGAACAATTAGAGTGTGTGTCGATTATAGGGATGTAAATCAATCTTGTCTAGAAGACAACTACCCTACACCCTTCATTGACCAGATAATTGATGAATGCGCCAGATGTGAAATATTTTTGTTTATGGATGGATTTTCCGGGTATAATCAAATAAATATTTGCCCACAGGAACAGTCGAAGACTGCATTTATTTTTCCGTGGGGCACATTTTCATATCGCAAGATACCCTTTGGTTTAAAGAACGCAGGGGAAAATTTTCAGAGGGCAATGAATTATGCCTTCCATGACATCAAGAACATCGTTCAACCATATCGCGATGATCTTCTAGCTCATTCGCGAAAGCGGACTGATCATCTGCAACATTTGAGAGCGGTATTTCTGCATTGCCGACACTATAAGATATGACTCAATCCACGCAAATGTGTGTTTTGTGTCAGTTCTAGTTGCTTACTTGGCTTTGTGGTCTCAAAGGATGGGATTCGTCTCAACCCATGTAAGGTTCAGCCAATCATTGATTTGCCTCCACCTTCAAATTTGCTTCAGATTCAGAAACTCCAAGGGAAAGAAAACTTTCCGAGGAGGTTCATTCCAAATTATGCCGAACTTGCTAAAGGTTATACTCGTCTGTTAAAAAAATAAGTACCCTTCGTTTGGGATCAGGTCGTGCAAGCTTCCTTTGATGCTTTAAAGGAATCCCTAATAAAAGCATCATTAATGTATGCTCATGATTATCAAAAAGACTTTAACCTTTATCTAGCTACAGTGGATACGACCATAGAAATGGTTTTAGTTCAAGAAGACGATGGAATTGAACATCCAATATATTATTTAAGTCGAAACTTAAATGATACAGAAATGAAGTACTCCTATGTTGAAAAGCTAGCTCTCGTAGCTGTTCAAGCGATACAGAGATTTTGACACTATGTCCTCTTCAGAAAAACTACCATTTTATCAGATTGCAACCCCATGACTTATATATTGTCGCGACAATTGTTGGGGGGAAAATATTCAAAATGGATAGCGATTTTACAAGAGTTTGATCTGGAATTCAAAAAATCCAAATCAAAGAAAGCCCTAGTTTTCGTGGAGTTACTATGTGATCTCCCATCGTCGTCCAATGACGCAACATCTGAAGAAGTGATCGTGGATGAAAATTTGTTTCTGATATCTTCAAGCAATCTGTGGTATGGAGATATAATAATCTATCTCCAAACCCAAACATATAGGTCTAATACCTCACGCTCAGAACAACGACGGATTCGATACCAAGAAGAAGACTACGTGATCGTCAGTGATACGCTTTACCGTCATGGTATCGATACAATTCTGCAGAGGTTCCTCACCCATTAGGAGGCTGAAAAAGTCCTGAATGATTGTCATTCAGGCGCGTGTGGGGGGCATCATTCTGGTTATGCTAGAGCTCAAAAAAATTTATGAGTAGGATACTTCTAGCCAACAATGTTCAAAGATTTCATAACTGCAGTCAGAAGTTGCCATGCCTGTCAAATCTTCGATCGCAAAACTAGAATACCTCCTGCACCTTTGCAGCCAGTAGTAGCTGTTGGGCCATTTGCCAAATGGGGCATAGATTTCATGACATGTAACCCCACCTCAGCCGGGGGGCATGGGTATATCACAGTTGCAGTAGACTATTTTACCAAATGGGCTGAGGCATGGGTATATCATAGTCGTAGTAGACTATTTTACCAAATGGGCCGAGGCGATGCCTACATTAAACAACAGTGGTGAAACGACTGCCCTCTTCTTTTTCAATCATGTAGTCTCTAGATTCGGCATTCCACAGGCCATAGTCACAGATAATGGATCGCGTTTTCGCAATCACATGATGGTTGAGTTGGCTGCCAAATTAGGACTGTCCCACGATATCTCTACTCCGTATTATCCACAAGCTAACGGGCAAGTTGAAGCAATCAACAAAGTCCTGAAGCACATGCTGTAAAGGATGATTGGAGTCCATAAATAGAGTTGGCACCTGATCCTGTACTCGGCCTTGTGGGCATATCGGACATCGGTGAGGAATGCAACCGGGTTTACACCTTTTCAACTGGTGTATGTCCTGGAAGAAATCTTACCAGTTCAGTGTGAAATCTCATCCCTCAAGCTCATAATCGACCTCCTCTCCGGAACTTTAGAAGAAGAGGCTCGTTTCTTGGAATTAATCCAATTGGATGAAACCCATCGTGATGCCACTTCGGCTAACGAAGCCCATAAGAAATGAGTCAAAGCGCAGTTCGACAAAAATGTAAAACCTCATGTCTTCTCATAAGGTGACCTGGTCTTACTTTACGACCAGGAGTCCGATAAATTGGGAGCGGGTAAGTTTAAGTCTTTATGGATGGGTCCCTATATTGTTAGGAATGTATTAGCAAAAGGGGCCTACGAGTTGGTGGATTATGATGGGATTCCACTAGCACAACCCCACAATAGGTTGTACCTCAAGCGTTATTATGCTTAATTCAGCGTAGTAATCCCTACGCTTTTGTTGCATTTTTGTTTTTGCTAAGGGTAATTGTTTTGGTTAGGTAATCCACTTTTTGCATTTGTTGTAGATGTCGAACCTATTGGAATCATTTTTTTGATATGCTGACGGAGCGAGTCGTAGTTCGTGGAACCTATCTTTTGCGGCCTGGGCCATCTTCAATCCCAGCAGCAAGTTAGTGAGTTTCAGAGGAGTATGTATTGGTCGGTCGACGAACAATATCGCTGAATACAGCGCATTGATAGAACTCCTCTCTGATGCCATCACACTTGGCATACGCTGACTTGTTGTCAGGTTAGACTCACAACTCGTCATTCTACAACTCACTAGTATCTACTCTGTACGGAATCCAGCCATCTATCGTATGTTCCTAAGGGTCAAGATTTTGGAAAGATAGTTCGATTTCATTCAATATCAACATATTTCCAGAAATTTAAACACATTAACAGACTCATTGGAAAATTATGTGTTAGATAGACATTTGTGACATTTAAAGAAGCATTGCATCAATATTTGCAACAGGATCATGTAACTTAACCAAAATAAAGCTTCGAAAATCAAAAATATAGATATAACTGTTTATGGTTTACACATAATGTTCTACAACCAAGACAAAATCGGTCAAATGACCCAAAACTAAAAATTCTAGGGGGCACCTTAGTCTAATGATGCTAGTGATAACAAGTCACCCCCTGTGCAATCATGCGTAAAAGCCTAGTCCATCGACTCGGTACACTAGTAGTATGTCACTGCAACCTCAGAGGCAGCTCGTTGGTCCTCACGTCCAGAATACCAAGAGTGAGACCCTCAACCTAATCCTGTAATGCTGAAAGAGTCTCGGCCACATCAAGGTCGCGAAGGATGGCCCTCCCCATAGCCTCTCCTGCTGGAGTGGCAGCTGGTGCTCTCAGGCGTACTGCTGGTCGAACTAGTCCAATGTCTACATGAGCACATGAATTTGTTTAGTCTTGATCAAAGAAAGCATAAGAAAATTATGAAAACAATAAATAGAGATATGGTCAGAGAATTTACCTATAGCACCCCACTGCTCACCAGCCGGCAGCACCAAATCCGGGTTCCCCCGGAAATCCATGCCAGCATATTGAAACTCGGCATAAACCATCTCCTGATGGTCGAACCACTCGAAGAAGGTATCATAGAAATGTTGGCATTATGATTCAAGTGTTGTCCTTGATGGCAACTCACTCAGAGGAATGATACAGGTAATGGCAACTCACTCAAAGGACAGATCATAGTGCAGCAGGTAAATAGAGAGATATACGCAGGTTGACCGTGAAGAAAGAACGTATATACGTGGGTTAGCAAAGAAGAAGGAGCGTACGCGTATACACGCGGGTTAATAAGCGTAAAGGCGTGTACATGTTGGAAGTCATGGTTTTGGTCTGTGGTATTTGGTCCATAGTATTTGGTCCAAAGTGACAACCCCAAGTATTGGGTTCATGGTATTGTTTCTACATGGTTTTGGACCATGGTATTGAGAGAAGCCTGACCTATATAGGGAGAAGATCATTAGGCAAAATGGGTGCAGCAAGGAATGAATGTCTGACGAAGTGTGAAGATCTAGTATTGCTGGTTATTGGTTTGTGCTGCTTGGATTGGGTTGATATAACAGCGAAAGTACAAGTAATTATCTTTAGATCTGTACGCGGGTTGTATGAGGGCAAAGCGTGTATACATGCTGTTCTGGTATAGTAAAGTAGTGTATGCATATGAGATTTGGTATTTCAGGTTGCTGTTGATTCTACTGGTTGTTGCAGAGTTCTGGGCTCTAGTTTGCGTTATGTGCTTTTGAGGACAGGGTTTCAGTGATTCAGTATTGGGTGATTTAGAGATTTATGATGCAAGTATAAGTGGATGATTGTTTTGTAGCAGTGATTGTTTTGTACTTATGGATCCAGTCTGAAAATTGATGAAACGTGGTCCCTGAAGAAAAGAAGGTTGCAGCCTTCTGTAGGTCAGCACCTACGTACTAGTATATCCGCTAGTACAAGAGCTAAAGGGGTTGTAGCTCCCTTCCAGAAGTAGCTAAAAACAAGAGAGGGTTGTAGCCCTCTGCAGGTTGTAGCCTATGTGCTAGTAAAGGACTGCACCAGTACATTGTAAAAGAAGTGTCTTATTAAAGGAAGAAAGAGACGAATTGCAGCAGGTGGTTTTCACCCACATTGGGTTTCCACCTTATATCATGGTGTTCATGTGTGCTTCTTATGTGTGATGATCTATACTGTTTTACTACACCTGTTTACTGTTAATGTGGTTAATAATGTTCTGATGCATTTACTGAAGATAAGCTAACTGAATCATAAGATTGCTGCATATACACTTGTTGCATTTAATACAGTCGCGTATATACGCGTATATCCTTAACTGAAGTCGCGTATATGAATCTGAGTGTGAAAATGAAAAAGTATCTGATTTGATAATACTGATTCACCCCCCCCTCTCAGTATTATTTCCAACAAGAAAGAAATCTGGGACTGGCCAGCATGTCGGGCCATGAGGTCAACCCATCTCTGCATCCGTGGCTCAGTCAGTGGAGGTAAACCAAATGAAATGTACTGCGGCTGCATCAGTGGGATTTTTTCCAAGGCGAGGTGAAAGCGGTCAAAATAGAACCATAGCCAAAATTCTTGGATCTTCCACTTTTCACCTTGGTCAGTTGTTCTTTCATCACGGAGAGTACTACGTCACACCAGTTGAACACTTTCATTTCAAGGCATTCCAAGGCGTACTGCATATAAGACCTGTTAGCTATGTGAAGAGCCACACTACCATCCAATCTAGCAAAAGTGAACAGAATGGTCCTCAAGGGCCGGTCAATGACATATCGGATGTTGATCTTGTCGTTCATACTCGGTTGAGATCCCTCTCTGCAGTACCGGTGAATGTACCCTCTCACGGATTCGCCCCACGGGTCGAACCTGATAATGAGAGAGGGACGCCACGCCTCGATAAACCGGTCAAAAAATAGATGTCCACGATAGTCAAGGGGAGAGATTTGCCCCTAATCTGGAACACTTGGTTGGTAGGATCCCAGGCGTCGAGGAAATATTGCAACAAGTCGATTTGTTGCCTCATGCTAGAGGTGCAGAAAAACTTCAGCAGGCCAGAGTTCCGTAGTGCAGTTACCGTACCCGGATCATGTAAAGAAACCATGTACTCTTCTTCATGCTCATGTTCTCACCATGTAACAACCATTTTGCTCTGATGAATCTCTGGAAAAAAAAACAAGAGAAGAGTCAGGAACCTGATTTGGCAAAAAATAGGCAAAAATTCCATGAGAAAATAGTGTAAAAGTTTCCCTCCTTGCGTCCATCGCACCCCAGCAGTGTACTGGGAGCGATGCATACTGACTGGCCAGTGACTAGTCCAGTATGCATCGCACCTTTCGATATAGGAAGGGTGCAATGGGGCTAGGGCAAAATTTTCAAACCCCAGGGGCTTAGAAAAGTAGGGAAACATTCTCAGAATTCAAAAAGGAAAGAATGCAACTGAAGAGCTCAGGTTTAGCTCTTACCTAGTCCACACAGCACCGAGAATCATCTGCAGAATCTCAAGGAATCAACTAGTGAAAATCAGGGGGGAAAAACACCTCTAGAGCTCCAACAAACCAAGTTCAAATGAAATGGTAAAATGAGAGGTAAAGGTCACTTTTAATTACTATTCACATAATTCAAGTAAGGTATTAGTGTTTTAACTCATCTTTTCAAGCATGTGTTTTCGTTTCTAATCGATTTGATGAAGAAATTGAGCAGATAGTACGACCATTGAAAGAACAAAGTGCTAACGGTGAATCAAATAACCAATGACCATTATCGCGAGCAGTTTTTATGTGAATTTCAAGCTCGTTAAAAATTAAACCTAAGTAATGAGAAAATGTTTCCCCCAGAGTTTAAGCTCATTAAAAAATGAACCAATCTCTGGTAAATAACCATTGTGAATGCATTATCATTAGCTTTTGATCCTTGGTCGTGTTCTCATCATCACCTCCACTATGTTTGGCCGATCATACGCCTCCATTTGATTGTTTACCCTTATCGAGGAACATCTCTGACAAGTGATTCTGTTAGCCATCCTTGTGACACTTCCGTGATTGGAAAATTCAAAACCTTACCTGGAATCAGCTGCTACCCGAAATTATCACTCATTCCTCAAAAAACGAGTCTCCTTTAAGCTCTTTTCACCTGACTCGTAAAATATGAAAAGATTGTCGAGCGATTGGCCTCTCCAGCTTGTTAAAGCTACCGGAAGTTCTATCCCTCCTCTAAATTTTAATCTTTTTGGACCTGAGGGATTATTACACAAAAAGATCAAGCACTTGTCTTGTTCGGCTCGTTAAAACTATCGAAAATTCATCCCTTTTGTATTATTTTATACTTTTTCGAACCTAAGGGATTATATGATGAAAAAGGATCATCGGAGTTTCCTTTCCATCCCTTTTTAGACTCTCTAAAATTGAAAAAGGATGGAGTTATCATTTTCGTTAAACTCGTTAAAATTAATAGCGACAAACTTGTCGTATAGACAAGAACGAGTTTCATTGTCGCTAGGCTCGTTAAAACATAGCGACGGGTTCACCCGAAGGACGAATTATAGAACAAGCATATGTTATCCTCCTCAAGCTTGATAAAAATAAAGAGGTACTGGCCAACAATGACTCGGGAAAAATTGGGAAGAAAACTTGAAGAAACTTTATTGGTAGCAAGTCGCTCTTGAACATGACACTTTCACTCCACGTCTGAGTTAGGTTGGGTTATTCCGTTCACCGGTCATATCACCATTGGTCCATCGTACCATCCATGTTTGGGGTTAATGCTACCAATCCATGTCAGTGTCGCTGATATGATCAAGAGAAGTCACTCAGAGAATTCACATGTGTCTCATCCACTGCAATACATTCACACTCCATTCTTTCATGGCCACCACCCTGAACCCTATATCATCAGATCATTTTCACCTCCAAAATCATTTTCTCTGTTCCGTGTCATAGATGTGGGATTCATTAAGGCCCTCCTACGACAGGTCGCTTCTTTTCGACATCAGCTCATTATCCAATAAGTCAACCTAGGAACAACCCTTTCAGTACTTTGAAGCTTGCATTCCTCAATGGCAAGTTTCTCACTTCCGGCGACAGGTTTACATCAATGGCCTTCGACCGAAAGATTTTACGTGGTGTTCGATGCCAAGTCCCTTTTTCACACCACGTGAATTTTACTGTCGTACCTTGAGGGTCATCATCATTATCGGTGATTCCTCTCGTGCCTGTTAATAGCTTACATCATTGGATGGTAATCAGGCGATGTCTTTCCATGTTCAACTCCAGAACATCCTTCACATGGATTGACTTGTACTCTGAGTGAAGATTGAACGAGTTTGAAGAGCTCAAATATAGTTTCATCCATCCAAGCTACGATATATTCAAGAATATAAAGACATCAAATGTACATCATTTCTGAACAGATGATCATCCGAAACAAAGGATGATGACTCTGTCCGAATCATCAGTCTACTACACAGACGGTTGTCTATCCTATGTACATGAAAATGAATTTATAAAGCTGAGCATGGGAATGCCCGCCTCAGCTAGATCATGAAAAATATTATGAATATAATTTATTGTATTGTATCTTATTACAGGTCACCTTCTAGCTCGAAAGAACTTCGGATCCTCATGATAAAGCATTTCACTCGACATCAAAAGATTAACGACCTCATGATTTAGGGGGAAACGATTATAGACATTTTCGGGCACTGCAACCCCAATCATACATGTCCATAAACCAAGGGCTCCTAAGTCCCTAAAAGTGTTGCTTCATTCCCTAAAGCAACAAGGTCAGATGATTACATCATCTCCCAGAAGTTCTCCACAAAAAACTGCTCAGAACTGGTCAAAACTGGACCATACAGACTGCCCAATGCAGAGGGTGCGATGCATTTCACCTGCTCAGTGTAAAAGGTGAGATGCATACTGGAATACCCTTTTGTAGGCTGTGATGGGCAAGAGTAGACAAATGGCAGAGACAGTTTGCAAGGTGCATCATCATGGAATCTTCCAGAAACTTCTCCTGTGACACTTGCCTCTCTGAATTCGCCCAGGGATGAGTAAGAGATCATCAATCTCCAAGTGGAATCAAGAACTATTAGAGAGAGGACACTAATCAAAATCCCAGAGCTGACTCACCCCCTGTATCATCATATATGGACCCCATCAAGGATCCAGGGGCTGGAATCTTGTATCTTGTAAGGAAGTGTTGTTGGTTTCTTGGTGCAACATCATAGTGTTGGGTGATCTAAGCTTTTCATGAGGTGAAGAAGGGCTTTCATGCTGAGAGGATGATGCTAGGTCAGAACAATTGGTTGTAATCCTCTTTGCTATTCTTGATATTAATAAAGCTATTCAAGATTTCCTCCACATTCTTGTATGTTTGGTGATATATGCATTTGTGTGGTCAATGCATATCTGGTCCTGTATTGTTTATGATTGTAGATCTCTGTTCTTCGATAGTATTATGCTGCTTTGATTCCACAGGTGCTCTTTGAAGCTGGGTAGATGAAGGAGCGGCGAAGATCTATCAGAAGGGAGAGGAACCAAGAAAGGAACCAAGTGCAAGACTGAGGTTGGTGTCCTTTGTTCCCCTCTTATTTACTTCTCATAAAGGAAAGCGAAAGTAGCTATAGTTTGTTTGTTTCTAAGATAGCTACCAGTCTTAGTGGGACTAGCAGCTCCGAGTGGACACTAGATTTCTCGATAACACCTATGGGTCTTGATCTCCCTATGGGAAATCTCTTTGCTCCATCTTGGAAATTTGCATTGTCCTCCTGCACTAGAAATTGGACTGCGAAGCGTTGTGCTAGGAATATTCTAGTTGGAACTGCACCAACATAATGCATCTTGGCAATTCACATTGCCTGTGTCACTGTAACTAATTCTGCAACTGTCTCCTCGGTACTAACTGCAAATATCTACGCAACTATCCTTTGAATGACTAACTGCATCTGCTAACAGAAAATATGCTACTATCGTATTGTGGGCCCCTGTAACAAAGGTGATGGTCTCGTTGCAACAATCTAGAACTAATCTGACAGATCTCCTTGTTGCAACTGTGTTGGACCCTACCCATTCAGTAAATTAGAGTCTCATACTCCTCCTCCTCTTGGAGCTGGTGCCACATTATCTCCTTTTGATCCTTGTCCCTTATTGTAACCTTTCTTCTCTTTAAAACCCATACTAGACAGCTTTCACTGCCTATGGTACCTGTCTCTGACAACTCAAAGTCGATCTACTGCCTAGATACATATTATGGCTAACTCGCATAGTCTTCTCTGGAAATCTCGTATGGTCATCTTTGCAAAATCTGTGAAACTTGAAAACTGGAAAAGAAATAGGAATCTCCCTCTTTCACCTACTCGACTACTAACATTGCTACTCGCACTCCTTCCTAGAGTGAGAAAATCTTCTTGCTACGATTGTCATCTGCAACTGGAAATCTAGATTTTTGAACTGAAAACCCTATGAGATAAATCCCCCCTATATGTGAACTTCTCTTCCACCCAATGATGATTTTTCTACTGCAAAACCCTCCATGTACAACCATAAATATGCTCAATGAAAAATATGAGTTGTTGTTTCTCCCTCTGACTACTAGAGTCACTAATCTAGGCAACTTGAATTTTCTGCCAACTTGCAACTGAAAATTGAACTCTTGCCCCAACAATTTGGCTTGCTTATCTAGGTATTATGCAACATTTGAGAATTTCATCCTACCACTTCCTCTGAACAATGAAATTCTCTTCTATGCTTTTGATCTTCCTGACTGATCACTTACGCTGTGATACCATGTGAAAATTTGATCTATCATAACAATTGGAAATTATTTTTCTAGTTGTTAATTTATTTGTTGATTGATATGGAAAATATCAAATAATTCACACTATGATTTTCACAAATAAAATGTGAAAAATAATAGCACTAGAAACTGAGAAAATATAGCGCGCATACACACACACACACACACACACACACACATATAAAAATGACATCGTTATTTTTGGACGATTGTCTCCTGAAAAACCCAATTTGGGAAAACTGATGCAGCAGCTGAGGGTTTTATTATTGTGCAGTAGTGAGAAATTATGAGTACAATTTGGATGCCGAATCTGGCAATCCTATAGAGAAAAATACTAGCAAAAGTCTAGTGAGGAGTTTTCCTCTCCCCATTTGAAAATTTGAGCTCTACTTGCAGCTCTAAGTGAGCCCTCTGAACTACCTTTGCACAAGCCTGCATCACCCTAGCACAATCCATTCCCATGCACATACTAAATCAGTTTCTTTTGTAGGAGTCATGTTTTCCATTAGCTGAGAAAACGTCTCTTCAGCCTTCTGGAACCCTTTCCTATCCTCTGCAACCAAAACTTGGCTTCTCTCCAACAAAATCAAACTACCCTCTAGAGGATTCTACGGAGCCCTATGTCAAACTTACTATGGTTCCCCTGCCTCTATGAAAACATACTCACTGGATTTGGAAAACTTCCTTTAACGTCACTGCCCTACCCCTCACTATCTCTGCTTCCTACTAAAGCTCAAACTCTTCGACAACTAACTGTTGCTACTTTGGAAAATCAAATTATCCAAGTGCCTTTAGTGTTTCTAGTGTGTTCTCCAAGTGCCCATCGACTTCTTTTTATAACCCTTTGTTGGAGCACCAATGACCAAGATTAAAACTTAATCATTGGCTAGGATCATATCAGAGTCAATCTGTGCGAGATTTAGATTATTCGCACCTTGACTTAATTAATTCTGATTAAGTAACCATATTCCCAAAGTTTAGACTTTGGAAATATTTTAAAATAAGCTAATAATCTAATTAAGCCATCTCTAGGTGGAATTTTTAGCAATGATTTATGGGTTTTGGATATCTCATGTATTCTAGCCTCTCCACCAAACTTTGTGGCTAGAACATGTCCGATGCTACAAAAACTAACATTAATCATGAAAATATTTTTTTTTTGTTGCTTCTTTGCTCAAAATATTTAGGCTTGTTAATATTATTGGTTAATAAGTTTGGAATTTATATTTGTTGAATAATATTCTAAGTGATGTTTGAAATAAAATTGCAGGTAGTGTTACTTCTTCAACTCCCAAGTTCAGGATTTGGCATCATGAAAATTGAATTTAATCTCTTTGGAATTTCCCTAAAATTGGTTATCTATTTGCATTATGGTTTATAACATAGATGTTTACATCAACTCCTGCTTGAGCTTTTTCCTTTTGGAATGGACCTATGTGGATTAGCTTTTTTGGGAAATTCATTGAACGACAACATGTAATCTATTCTTGTTTTCTTACATGCACTCTTCTTATGGGTATTATTTGATTATTTGTTTTTTCCTTAAGCATGCACATCTTTACCAGTTCGTACATCTGCGAGTGAGACAAATTTGGCAGCTGATTTGTTTGGTGATACTAGCTTTGGTCGAAGTTTTACTCCTTTTGTGCCTGCAACTGCACCTACACCTATGCTTGTACCTGCATTTGTTCCTAGCTATCAAAATTAGGTAAATATGATTATTTTTCTGTTGTGATAGATTTTTCATGGTACTACAATTCTCTAAGCACATATACATCGAGGTTTCATAGTTGTGAATTGAATAAAAGTATATTGCTTTTAATTGGTAATAAATAAAATCTCAGGTTTTCTTGTCATAATTTAAGTATACATTGGTTTTATTGTTTCGAGCTCGTGATCTTATTTTTTTTATAACGTTTAATAGCCCAGCCAAAATCATTTTTGTGATCCTCCATTTAAGGTGTCATCTTCTTCTCCTGAAGACCCCTTATATGCACAAGCACATAACACTACAGTGCTTGCAACACCCTCCTTCAGCGCCGAAGAAAGTGGAGGATATAGGGCCTTCACAGTTGCTGCAGCTTAAAAATTGTGACATGCATTGTGATAATTATTTTTTCCCTTTTGAAACTACAGACACACATTGAAATAACCCCTCTACTAGCACCCATGCAAAGATGTTTTGTATACCAAGTATTTTGTTCAAATGAAAATTTGTGCTCGTTTGCAAGTAGTTTGAAGAAGCTTTAGTGTGCCTAATGACATTGACTTAGAAAATGGTTATAAACTTTTATTTTCTTCAATTAACATGGGCAGAGATTTGTTACTTTGCATCTCCCTTGTTAAAATAGAAATCTGAAATTATAAACACCTAATAGTTAGTATTACTTAATGCTTACATCATACCAGCATGTTTGAAGATGTATGCTTAGTTTTTTATTTTTATTTTAGTTCAAAATGTTATAAAATATTTATTCATTTTTAACTCAATAATAAAGCAAAGGTATTTTAAAAAATTGCAAGCAAATATATTATAAAAATTTGCAAGGTATTTAAAGAAACAATTAGATTAGTTTAAGAGTACTTTTCTTCTGTATTCATTACTTTACTTTTATTGAATTTTCTAAATAGCGAAATATTTGAAGAAATAAAACAATTTAAATTAAGCTATGCACAATGCAAGTTATTTTTGTAATGGTGAAAAAAAATTATATCCAAAAACAAATATAAATATGCACTTATATAATAATTATAGTCATCTAATTTTATGGTTAAGTTTGATATATTAAACATGTTTGGCTAAGTTTGATATATGAAACATTTTTGTTTTGAGAGAGTTGATTTGTCTCTTTATATAAGACCACCTAATCCATAATTATAATTTATTTTTAAAATACAAACGATCGATAATAAGGAGAGGGACACCTGATACGTTTGGGAGTTGCTACCCCCAATTAAACTGTTAGAGGAATGTCTTTGTCAGGCCGCCAAAGATATGGAGCAATGGGAAAGGTTGAGATCAGGAGAGGAAGACCAAAAATGCAGTGGCGTGAGGACCGAATCTGGAAGGGCTACAGGTTTGTCCATTCATTTATCATTGTATGGATTAATGGTGACACAGTGATTCAATGAAATGCAGAGAAACTGGGGTTTAAGCATCAATACATTGTAAATAAAAATATTAACAGTGTAGGGAGGAAGGAACATGAAATGTCCAATGGGTTGGATCAACAATCGTTGCTCAGTGGAAGAGCATGTAAGTCAATTCATGAGGAAGTGGTTTCTTATACCACAAGTGGTATTTCGGAAGGGGTCTAACTGATAACTGGTATTGAGAGGAAGGCTTCTGATTCCACCCTTTAAACGACACGTAGCAATGAGAAGGAAAGAGGATATTTCTTTTTGGGCAGGTAATCCTCGAGCTACTTGTCCACCCGAAATATGCATGGACCGTTGGATCCATGAAGAGTAGATCAATAGTGGAGGGTCGGTTTTGCAATTGGAGGATCAAATGCGATTATACGATTCAACGTTAGTAGTTGATCATTAAATGAAATGGATAGAGGAGGTCAGATCGATCAGTGACCGAGGTTCGGTGAGCGCAGTGGAAAGGCGCTGCACCAGGAATGTGGACCTTCCATTTTTTATGGTCACGAATGTGTTAATTTTGAAATCTGACCTTATGGGTTGCAGGTCGGGTTTTTATGTATTACCTGTGCTACCCATATCTCCCGATTGAGGGGTTGGTTCCAAGTTTTAAAAGGTTTAAAGCCAATTCTACTTTAGATAGGTCATGTAGACCATTTTTTGGTAAATGCAAGGAAGTTTGGTTTACCTTGTAAAATATGTAATTTAATTGTTTCGGTTAATAGAAAGCTCCATACTTACTTGACCAAAAAAAGATAATAAAACTTATTTTGTAAGAAAAAATCTAACATTTATATTAATTTTGAATAATAAAATAAAATAAATATGTAATTTTTTATTTAAAGTTATTTTTTAATACATAAATAAATTTAACATCATTAAAAAATATTATAATAATATATAGATATATTAATATAGATATAGATATATAGATATACAAAAAGAAACGGTTATATTGATTTAGCTCGAGAACGGGTTATACCCTTTACATCTAGAGATAATTCTTCTTCTGCTATAGATCATAAATGCTCACTAAACATTTTATTTCTACTTGGTCTTTTCAGTGCAATGATTTTTACATTATCTATCTTATATATTTGCCCAAAATCATAACAAAATTCAACCAAAAAACATAGCATTCAACTAAACTATATTGCATAGTTAGTGGCTTCCTTATGCAATTTTTCTACTGTTGCTTGCTTGCTCTCCACTATTTATTCCTTTTGCACAGAAAATTCTTACATAATATGGTCCTCGAGGCTGCTACTCTATTGTCCTTCACTAGTGTTTGGCATGTAGGGGTTGCAAAGAATATAGACTTCTTTCAAAATAGCAATAGTTAGTGGCTCCACTTTCACCTCAATGTCATCCACCTTGAGCTTCAATGTGTCCACCTTCTGTGCTAATGTCATCACCATGAGCTGAAGGCATTCTATTTCCTCCCGTAGTTCTTCCAACTACTGATTAAGCAATGTGAAATGTGAGGGAGCTTCCAAATTAAATTGCGTTAGGTCCCCATAACACTAATGATTCCCCCATTACTATTGTCATTGTAACCCCTTATTGTTATTGTTGTGCCCTAGTTGTCCCCACATTGTTATTATTGTGCCCCATAGAAGCCCACCATTATTATTGTTGTGCCCTTATATTATTATTGTTATGTCGACTTTGATTATATTATGACCCCTTAGACTCCTATATATAGAAAGGAGGTTTTGTCATTTGAATCATCCAAGAATTGTTCATTTTCGTAATATAAAGGAGGTTTCCCCCTCAAAGAGGATTATTTTGAGGTTGTTCTCTCCTTCTATTTTGTGAGTTGGTTGCATAAAATTTGGTATCAAAGCTTTGGATTCTAGGGTTTTGATGCTACAAACAAGTCATCGTGGAATTTTCGCTATAACTTTTCTTATATGATGTTTCAGAATTTGAAAATATCCCATTTGAGCTGAAATCTTGCTGACTCTCGGGTCCGAATTTCAAAGATTGTCTCACTATATTTTCAGAGATATGATCCAAGGACATTAGGGTTTTTGTAGGATCCCAAATTACATCCCAAACAGGTGACCTTCGGAAACTCGTAATAAATTTCTCTCTGAGTATTAGATTGAAATTTCATAAGAAGTTAATAAAGAGGACAAACTTTAGTTTTATGTGTGTCGTTTTTAGGTCTGAAGGTTAACACAGTGACATGTGGCACTTCATACAACTTCTCTCTATTGAAATTGTATAATTAGGTCATCTTGGGAGGTTGGACATAATGCTTTCTTGGAGAATCAAATTTCGATCAGATTAGTGGTGTTGGAAGGAGGACTCAGAGGGCTACCACAGTTCGTAATTTCCGACCTTAGAGATCCAAAAGACCAGAGATACCTTAGATTCAATATCAAACTCCTACAAGAAAATCAAGGCATGTAGTCTTTTTAAAAAATTGCATAAGTTTTGTTTGAAAAAATAGTTTGAAGTGATTAAAAGGGAATAGTGAAGAAAATTATCATTGGTTGATGCCCCAAAGAAATTAAATGGCAACACCTAGTACGCAACCCGAAAGCTCTACTATGACACATGAAGAAGAGGAAGAAATGCAACATGATACATCAAAATTACGAGACCGAGTGCAACAAATTTCTCTGTCACAAAAAGTGACAGATGCTAAGATGGATGGTTTGAAGAATGACGTCAATGGCATGAAAGACAATATTGAAGATTTGAAGAAAGACATGGAAGGTTGGAAGGAAGGTTTGACTAAGTTGCTACAAGAAAGACTTCCTAATGGCGAAAATGTAGTAGAGAAAAATCATAATGAGAACAAAATAAATGTTAATCATGATTCGAAGAATGAAAAAATTAAATATTTGAAGAAAGATGTGAAAGGTTTGAAGGAAGCTTTGACAAAGTTTCTACAAGAAAGGCTTCCTAATGGAGAGAAGGTAGTAGAGGAAATTCATGATGAGAACAAAAGAAATGTTAATTATGATTTCATAGACTCTAATGTTGGAATAAAGACCCACCACGTTCCAAAGTTTGATGTGAGGAATTTTAATGGCAAGGATCCCATAACCTGGATACTACCGATGGAACAATATTTCGGTCTTAATGTGAAAAACACACAAAAGGTAGGCATTGCAACTTTATATTTGGAACCCAATCAATTTGTATGGTATTGATGCCTTTCATCTCATAAACAAATTTCCACTTGGTCAATTTTTAAAGATTAAATGATAGCACATTATGAGGATACAAAGAGAAACACCTCCTTTAGCCAATTGATGAATCTCAAACGAAAGGGTTCAATGGTGGAGCACATTGATGACTTCCAAAAATTGAATATAAGGGTAAATGATATTCCAGAGGAGCATAGGATTCATGTGTTCATATGGAGTTTAAAGGATAACATCCAACATGAAGTTCACCTTTGGGAACTTGATTCATTAGAGAAGGCATTCAAGTTGACAAGAAAAATTGAAAGCAAAATTATGGCAACAAGGAAGCCTACCACTCATAACTATAAAGATGGAAGTGTTGCTGCCCCTAGTCTTCCACAACCTACAAGGTTCACACCACAAGAATTGGAAGAAAATATAGCCAAGGGGCTTTGTTACAATTGTGATAGAAAATACACTAAAGGTCATAAGTGTGCTGAGAAGAAATTATTTTACATAGGTTGTGAAGAGGAGGAAGAAAAGCAACAAGAAACATCAAAAGAAGAGGATATACATCAAGAATCAACACTAGAGAATGAATAAATCAATCCAACCATATCTAATTAATGCATTGGAAAGAATTACTACTGCTCAAACTCTCAAGATAAAAGGACATATAAAGAAGAAAAAGATAATAGTGTTAATTGATTCGGGTAGTACCCATAATTTTATTCATTGTAAGAAAGCCAAGGACTTGAATTTCTTCATATATCTAGCACTAGAGTTTCAAGTGATGGTTGCAAATGGAGGAACCATAAATTCCTTTGGAAGGTACCATAATATAAAGCTATCCATGTGAGAATATGTATTGAATAGTATTATTCTTTCTATTCCAATGGGTGGTGTTGATGTTGTACTATAAGTCCAATGGCTACAATCTTTGGGTACGATAGCTTTTAATTTTCAAGAACGTTTCATGAAATTTTGTTGGGAAGGAAAGGAATTTGAATTAAGGGGTATCACAAGGAAACCAAGAAAGATAATCAGATTTAAGGACATGACAAAGCTTCTAAAGAAAGAAAAACGGGGTGTAATAATTGCACAATTATGTTCACTGGACTTTCCCACATTGAACTCATCTATTTCTCCATATCTCTAAAAGGTCTTGGAAAATCATTCCAAGGTGTTCGAGACTCCCAAAGTTCTCCCACCTATTCGTGATCATGATCATTCTATTCATTTGATTCCAGGAATTGTTCCTCCAAATATCAAGCCTTACAGATATCTCTATGCCCAAAAGAGTGAAATTGAACGTATGGTTGCAGAAATGCTAGAGGCTAATATAATTCAACCAAGTCAAAGTTCTTTCTCTACTCCAGTAGTATTGGTGCACAAGAAGGATGGAGCATGGCACATGTGTCTAGATTATAGGGAACTCAACAAGCTCACTATTAAAGATAAATTTCCCATTCATGTCATTGATGAATTATTGGATGAATTACATGGAGAAATTTACTTCACCAAGTTGGATCTTCATTCACGATATCATCAAATCAGAATGAAGACTGGAGACATTCTAAAAATAACATTTAGAACTCATGAGGGTAATTATGAATATTTAGTCATGCCTTTTGGCCTTACAAATGCACCTTCTACATTTCAAGGCTTATGAATTCCATTTTCAAACCCTTCCTTAGAAAATTTGTGTTAGTATTTTTTGATGATATACTAATCTACAACAAGTCTTGGAATGATCATATTCAACATGTTGGCAGGGTGCTCAAACTATTGGAGGAGAAACAATTATATGCAAAAACCTCCTAATGTTACTTTGCAGTATAGGAGGTGAAATATCTGGGTCATAATGCATCTCATGAAGGTGTTAAGGTAGACCCTAGAAAAATTAAAGCCATTAAGTAATGGAAAATCTCCACATCCATAAAGCATATGTGAGGATTTCTCGAGTTGACAGGGTATTATTGCAAGTTTGTTAAGAATTATGGGAAAATAGAAGCACCTCTATCAACATTACTGAAGAAAGATGTATTTTCTTAGAATTCAAAAGCAACGAAGGCCTTTGAATATATTAAAGAGGAAATGTGCCAAGCACCGGTCTTAGCTATGCCAGACTTCACAAAAACCTTTATTGTGGAATGTGATGCCTCAGGAAATGGAATTAGCATTATTTTAATGCAAGAAGGAAGACCCATTGCTTTTGAAAGTCGTCCAATCAAAGGAAAGCATTTACACAAAGATATTTATGAGAAGGAAATGATGGAAATACTACATGCACTTAATAAATGGCAACCTTACCTAATGGGAAGACACTTCAAGGTAAAAATGGATCATGATAGCCTTCAATACTTTTTAGAACAAATGTTATCTTCAGAAGATAAGCAAAAATGGGTCACAAAGATGTTGCATTATGACTTTGAAATCATCTACAAAAAAGGGAAGCAAAATGTTGTTGCAGATGCACTCTCAAGAAAGGATGAGGATGTGAAAGCATTGCTTTGTGCCATCTCTATCATCCAATTAGATTGGATAAATGAAGCAAGCAATGAATGGAATAATGACGAAGAAGTGTGGGCACTCATTGAAAAGTTGCAGAAAGATCCCAGTAGATATTATACATTTAGCTGGAAATATGATTCATTATGGTCCAAAGATCACTTATACCTCTATAAGAATCCCAAAATCAAACAAAAAAAACTTTTGGAATTGCACACCTCTCCCTTAGGAGGGCACTCGAGATTTTTAGAAACTTACCATAGGGTTAAGCAAGAATCTTTTTGGGATGGCCTTAAATCTGATATTGTGGTTTATGGTAGAATGTTTGGTTTCCCAACAAAATAAAGTTAAGACAATTAAGAACTCGGGTCTATTACAACCTTTATCCATTCCAAGTCAATGTTTGGGGGAGGTTTCAATGGATTTTATCATAGGTTTACCCAATTCTGAAGGAAAGTGTGTCATCTTGGTGGTAATTGATAGACTTACCAAGTATGCACACTTGTGTGCATTATCTCATCCATTTAAACCCAATGCAGTTTATACTTCATTTATGGAAATAATTCAAAAGCTACGTGGAAACCCAAAGATTGTTGTAAATGACAGAGATCCCATTTTCACTCGAAATTTTTGGACTGAATTATTTTCTTGTCTGGGCACTTAGTTAGCTCATAGTTCATCTTATCATCCTCAATCTAATGTGAAAACTGAGATAGTGAACAAATGTTTTGAGGTATATCTTCGTTGCTTTGTATCTTATAAACAAACACAATGAATCAAGTGGTTGCCTCTGGCTTAATGGTGGTATAACACTTCCTTCCATACTATAGCAAAAATGACCCCATTTATGGCACTTTATGGATATCATCCACCGTCCATCACATCTTTAAGAGAAAATTCTAAGGTTCAAGTAGTGGAAGATCACATCGAGCATCAACAACAAGTTCTCCAACTCTTAAAGGATAACCTCACTTTGGTGCAGAATAGAATGAAACAATAGGTAGATCAACATCGCAGCAAAAGAAGTTTTGATGTAGGTGACTGAGTATTTCTACAACTACAACCATACAAACAAATGTACCTCAAGCAAGCTAAGAAGGGTAATCAATTATCACCAAAGTATAATGGTGCGTACAAGGTGTTGCAAAAGATTGGTACTATGGCATACAAATTGAAGCTTCCTGTATCTTCCCAAGTGCACCTAGTTTTCCATGTTTCTTGCTTAAACAAGGTTATAGGTGACAAGATACCAGTTCAAACAATATTGCTAGAACTTGACGAGGAAGGAAAAATCATATTGGAACCTGAAGCAGTCATAGAGACAAGAACTTCACAGCTACAAAATCGATCAATTTTAGAGTATCTCATCAAGTGGAAGAACTTACCTGCTGAAGATTCCACATGGGAGGATGATACTTTTATACAAAAGCATCCATAACTACTCAAGCATTGAGGACAACACTTTTTTAAGGAGAGGGGCACGTTAGGTCCCCATAATACTAATGATTCCCCCATTACTATTGTCATTGTAGCCCCTTATTGTTATTGTTGTGCCTCAGTTGTCCCCACATTGTTATTATTGTGCCCCATAGAATCCCACCTTTGTTATTGTTGTGCACTTATATTATTATTGTTATGTCATCTTTGATTATATGATGACCCCTTAGACTCTTATAAATAGAAAGGAGGTTTTGTCATTTGAATCATCCAAGAATTGTTCATTTGTGCAATGTAAATGAGGTTTCCCCCTTGAAGAGGCTTATTCTGAAGTCGTTGATCTACCTTCTCTTCTATTTTGTGAGTTGGTTTCATAATAAATTTCTCCTCGAGCTTCGATATCAAACCTGAAATTGCCTCCAATGCATTTGACAGATGATCCTTTCTACCATTTCCACTACTTTTTGTGCTTGGAGAAGCCAAACTACCAAACACTAAGACTTTAACATATATATATCATTGCATAATTTATGGGTTGTACACCTATTTTATACTTCCCAGTTTCTTCTCCTATTTCTCTAGCGGCTATCACTTCAAATTTAATGCCCCTCACTAGTGACTGCATTGGTAAACCACCATATCTTTGCAATATATCCTTCACCCATCTTCCAAATTTACATGTACTAAGATGAATTGATGTAGGTGTAATCACAATAAACACTTCACATTTTAAATTTTTAGAAAATGCTGACAGTTGCAGTGTTAGCCTTTAACTTTGTAATAAACAGGGAAATTTTTCTCATAGTGGGGCTATCAACGTTTTTTGAAATATGATATGGCCTTGAGAAAGAAATAATTGACAACAAGGGTAGCACCATTTTTTGTTTTGGCTGATAGGCCAATTGTCAGCACCAAAATGAATTTTCAAATTTAAAAAATGGTGACTATGCTCACCACGTCAATGTCAGCGATTTTGTTTGAACATGTCTCCAATCTTTTCAAAGGGGAAAAGTATAGGGTTAAATCATGTTTTATCCGTCATAATCAGTAAAAGGGCCATGTAACACATTCTTTCATATCATGCAAATAGTATTCACAATCATAATCAGGAAATGATTTGATCTTCCACTTACCATATGTTACCTCGACCGTATGTTAAACCGCCTCACCTATTTACGTCGACCATTATGTCAAGCCACCTCAATCTATCATGTAAACAGTAAGTTAGTAGTTAATCCAAGATTTTCACATTTGGCATTGAGAGATATTTTCGTTGTAGGTTTTTAGGATCAAATGTTGAGGATAACATACACCAGAATGGGAAAAGGGGGTAAACTAGACCAGACCAAGCCCAAGAGGATGGAATTGCTGGACATCTACCCTGATATTCTCCATTTGTTTCAGCAAGCAAGGTGGATCAAATTTATCTACTAGTGTTCTAACTACCACGAATTTGTGGAAGAATTGGAAGGATGGAGTTCAAAAGGAGTGGCTACAGGAATAGTGGTATTTCTCCATATGCCTCTATCAACAATATTTTACCTATGAAGGTCGATATAATAGAGTGAAATTGTATCATTTTTATTTTCTAGTTCATCTAGCCAAAATATCATAATCAATCCATGCTTTTACCTATTACAGAGCCTGAGACATATGGTTGCTAGATACAGAGCTCGAGTTAATCCTTCATTTCATTTCATATACCATAAGGCATTAATTAAATTGCTAATAGAAAACTAGTTAGTTAATTTAGGAAAAAATGGAATCATTTCATTTTCTGAGGAGGTTTTCAACTTCGACCCATCAGGACAAAAAGAGTCAGACCACAGACTATCAGAAAGGAGAAGAAAAAAAGAGGCCAGGCTCCTGTTGAACCCCCCACCAACCACGAAACCCTTGGGATCCCATCTACCTCATCTGGCTTGAAGATACCTAAGGTGTATTAGAGAAAGAGTGCCTGACTTCACAAAGCAGAGCCTACATCCCTAGAGGACCTAGGAGTTGGTATTGAGTCTTCCCATACTTCATCCATACCCTCAGAATTCTCCCCTACAAAAACAACTGAACCACAAAATTCTAAGGGGAAAGAACCAGAGGACTTGAAGGGAAAAAACCAGAGATAGAAAACAAATAAGAGGGGCCTTCACCTAGTGTATTCAAGCGGGGAAACAGACATGTAGAAATTCTCACTGTAGATCACCTGATAATGCAATATACTAAAGCAAAATACTTGATCTACTTCTACAAACAAACTTGCCGAAGCTTAATCGATTTTGAGCAAGATCAAATAGAACACATATAACAGATGAAGAAGAAACAATCACACATGAACACATAAGAATAATCTAGGGAAAGCCTCAACTAAAAACCCCACTATCTATATTATCATACAAGTGGAAATATCTCAAGATTACACAAAGCTTTAGCTCATAATCTATCTAGCTCTTAGTACAATCCCTCACTACTACTCATAGAAAAAATAGACAACACATATGCCTTCCTTCAGTCCTCCAAGCCTCCTATTTCCTTGCGCAGTTTCTCCTAGGTCCTCAAGCTTCCACCTATGTGTAATTACCTCACACACTACTCACAAAAATTAGAAATAACTGTGCAATCCTCAAGGAAAGAATTCCTTCTGCATGCAAGAGATATCCTCAAGGAAATATTCCTATAACTGATAGTACACTACCCCATCCTTTGATATCAACTCGGTCTCTGTCTGAACTAACATGCATGAGTTACTTATGAGAGAATATTCAGTTATCTGAAGTACACTAGTTGCATGCATGCATGCATTGACTAACTGAACTCACAATCAGTTCCACAAACTGTTAGAACTAATCTAGCTAGACTTAACTCATTTAACTGAGCTAACTAATTACAACTCAAAGTACAACTCATCCTAATCTCCTTAATTAAGGGATAACTTCCTCAATCAAAGGGATAACTATTGCATGTCTTCACATAGACTTCATGTTTGATTTTCTCTAACTAAT
>APFE030021760.1:40695-71958 GCA_000404065.3 Pinus taeda
ATATTTATACATGCCGAAGCATCCAATACCATGGACCGAAAAACCATCACGTCCAAAACCATGGACCAAAAACCATCGTGTCCAAAAAACATGTGCGAAAATCATGAACAAAACCATAGGTGGGTCCGCCCAACCTAATATAGGGTCCAAAACCAAAATTTTCCGGGGTGCTGCCCCGGACCCCATAAAGTCGGGTTACGGGTACCCCTCAAACCCCCTGTTAACTATGTGGAAAGAATATAACACAACCCAACACCTTGATCGTGCGGCCATGCAGGTGCCATTCTCGCTTGTCAAGAAATTATTCAAGTTGGAGCCAGATTGAACCTTCTTCATCCAATTCCGTTAGACTGGTTTGAATTCAGCAATGGTTCCCAATCACTTTCTTGAGGCATGAGACATGGAAGACTGGATGTATTTTTGTTGTTGGTGGCAAAGCTATCTTGTAGGCTACTTCTCCGATGCGCTAAAGTACTTGATATGTTCCATATAATTTTGGAGATAATTTTTGGCAACCCTTTTCTTTGAGTGATGTTTGCTTATATGGTTGCAACCTCAAAAATACCTAATCCCCTTCTTGAAATTTGCATTTTGAACGATTTTGATCTACCTGTTACTTCATACGATTTTGAGCTTGATGGAGATTCTCTCTGAAGTGGGCCAGCATGGTTGTGCAATTTTGTAGGAATTGATCCACTGGTTGTACCTTCGAGCCTCCCTGGATATAAGAAGTAGGTGAAGGAGGGAGTTGACCATAAACTAATTCATATGGAGTCATTTTGGTGGTGGCATGATAGTTAGTGTTATACTACTATTCGGCTAGAGGTAACCACTATACCCATAGATGTTGCTTTTCTGAAGTGAAACACCTAAGGTAGGTCTCCAGACATTTGTTGACTGCTTCAGTTTGACCATCAGCTCGGGGATGATAGGAAGTACTATGTTGTAGTTGGGTACCTTGTAGCCTGAAGAGTTCCTGCCAAAAGTTAATGGTGAAGACCGGGTCACGATCAGACACAATGGAAGTGGGCATGCCATGCAATTTGAAAATTTGGTCCATGAAAGATTGAGCCACCAAAGCTGGTGTAAAAGGGTGGGGTAGGACATAAAAATGAGCATAATTAGAAATTCTATCCACAACCACCATGATGACTGACTTGTTACCTGACTTCGGAAGACCCGTAATGAAGTCCATAGAAGCCTCCATCCAAATTGAGGCCAGGATGGGCAATGGCTGTAATGTGCCTCGGGATTTGATTGTTTCTCCTTTGTGGAACTGACATATGTCACACTCAGCTACAAAGTAAGAATTTCCTTTTTCATGCCTGTCCAAAACAATGAACGTCGAGTGCAAGCATAAGTCTTCTGAAATCTTGAATGGCCTATAGTGGGAGATGAGTGTAACTCTACCAAAATGCGACTTTTGAGGGTGGATTTTGGTGATATCACGACTCTGTCCTTGTAGCGAAGAATCTCATCCCACCAAGAGTAGCCCACTGTGGAATTTGGATCTGCCTGCAATTTATTAATAAGTTGGGAGAGAAAAGGATGTGAAAACCATTCCTTGCGAGCCTCTTCAATCCATTCTGGAATAGGAAGGGAGATTGTGAACAAGGTGCTTTCCTCCTTAAATTGGTGTGATAATGCATCTTCTACGACATTTTCACGCCCTTTCTTGTAAATTATCTCATAATCATATCCCAATATTTTGGCGAGCCATTTATTTTGTTATGGCGAGGATATGTGTTGCTCCAAAAAATGTTTATGGCTTTGATGATTTGTGTGGATTTGGAAACTCCGCCCCAATAAGTATGGTCGCTAGGTATCTATTGCGTGTAACATGGCCATCATCTCCTTCTCATATGTAGATTGTCCCATATTTGTCCCACTTATTTTTTGGCTAGTGATTGCTAAGGGTCTACCTTCCTGCATTAAGACCTCCCCAATACTCGTACCTCAAGCATCACATTCAATCACAAAAGATTTGGTGAAGTCGGGTAGTGCTAATATGGGAGTGGAACACATGGCATGTTTGAGAGCTATAATTGCCTGTTGTGCTTCATCATTCCAGAGAAATGAATTTTTTTTGAGAAGGTGAGTGAGGGGGTCTAGCAATGCGACCATAATTGCGGACAAATTTGCGATAATAGCCCATGAGACCCAAGAATCCTCTCAAGCTCTTCAAGGTATTTGGTTGAGGCCAATCTTGCATTGCTTGCATCTTTTTGGGGTCCACCTTGACACCTTCACACCTCACAATGTGGCCCAAATACTCAACTTCTACCATGCCAAAAGAGAACTTTGACATCTTGACAAATAATTTATGCTTTTGGAGCAGTTGCAAGAGTAGATCTACATGTTGAAGATGTGTGGCCCAGGTGCCGCTATAGATGAGGATGTCATCAAAGGAAACAAGGACAAATTTTCTGAGATATGGTTTGAGCAGGTGGTTCATGAGGCTCTAAAAAGTGGATGGGGCATTACAAAGGTGAAATGGCATGACCAGGAATTCATAATGGCCTTCATGAGTTTGAAAAGTAGTCTTTGGAATGTCTACTTCTTTCATGCGAATTTGGTGATAGCCCGAGCGAAGGTCAAGCTTAGTAAAGAATTGAGCCCCATTTAGTTCATCCAGCAAATCATATTTGATTTTCATCTTGTTGAGGGCCCTAAATTCTGGACACATACGCCATTCCCCATCTTTCTTGGGCACCATGACCATAAGCGATGAATAAGGACTAATGTTAAGATGAATGACACCTACTTCTAGGAGTTCCTTGATGATTTTTTCAATTTCATTCTTTGGGCGAACGGATATCTATATAGGCACACATTTTGTGGTTGGACCCCTGGGACCAAAGTAATGTTATGATCGTGTTCCCCTCTCAAGGATGGAAGCTCATGAGGCTTGTCAAAGACCGGCAGATGGTTGTTTAAGATTTATTGCATCTCAGGATGAATATGAAGAGAAGTGGGTCCAAAGGCCTAGATGGCATTAAATTGGGCTATAACTCCATGGTGGCCCTTTTCTAACAATTTTCCATCCTATGCGAGCTGATGATAGAGGGAGCACCCGCCTGGAGTCCTTGGAGGGTATGTGTGTGGTTGTTCTACTTAAAGCTCATATATAACTCCTGGAAATCGATTGTGATTGGGCTGAGTGTGCAGAGCCATTTAGCACCCAAGAAAATGTCACACCCTTCCATGTGTATGGAAAACATGTGGGTCTTTAGCTGATAATCCCCCATTTCAAGTTTGACATTTTCACAGCGGCCTTCACATTTCATTGTCCCCCCATCAGCAATTTGGACTTGGAAATTAGAGTCTGCTCTAACAAAACAATGCACTGCTTCAGTGACTCTTTGATGGATAAAGTTATGCATACTACCATTATCAATCAAGACTACTACAGAGTGATGCTTAATAAAACCTCTGATTTTGAGAGTTTGGGGAGAAGAAATCCCTGCTAAAGCATGAAGTGAGATGATTGGTTTGTTAGGTGTAGCTGGAAGTGCATTGTCCGACTGGTTGTCCTCATCTTCCTCCTCTGGTTCCTCAAATGGTGGGGCTTCCTCCGCTAAACTGTGATCAGTAGTATCAATTTGAAAGAATTTGGGTTCCTTGCATTTATGCCCTGGGGAGTATTTCTCATCACAATAGTAACACAATCCTTGCTTTCTTCTTTCCACCATTTCCGCTGGTGACACCTTTTGAACCTTAAGTGTTTGGGTAGTTCTTGGAGCCTGGGTGGGGCGACCCTTGGCTATGAAATTTTGACGAGTCGACTGAGCCGCTAATGCGTGTTCTACTTCACAAGCTATCTTGCAAGCATCAAGCCATGAGATTGGGTGTTGTAGTTGGACGTGGGCTTGTATGGCTTCTTTGAGATTGTTGCCAAAAAATTCCAAGTAAAACTCATCTCGTAGATCTCCTATGTGGAAGGTTAAGGCTTCAAAGGTTGTAGTATATTCTTGCACTGTTCTTGTCTATAGGAGCTTAGTAAGATGACCCAAAAAATTAGATTCATGGTTGAAGCGATCCGTAAGTGTTTTTGTGAATACCTGCCAAGTCATGGTCCTTCCATAGCAACGTTGATGCCACTGCCACCATTGCCATCTTTCATTGTCCAAGTACATGCTACCCACACTAAGCTGAGTCGCATCATCTCTTATGTGATTCAACATGAAATATTTTTCCATTTGTGCTAGCCATGTGGCCAGATGAGAGCCATCAAATTTATACATGTCCAATTTGGGTGGTTGTGGCTGGGACTATTACTGGTTGCCAAAGAGGTGAAGAGAATGGCTAGACTCGCCCTCAATGTTTTCATTGGAAGCATATGCCTCCAATTGTTCCTCTGACTTGCCCTTTGTGAGTGTGTCAGCTAAGGTCTTGATCGACATTAGTACTACGTCCAACTTTTGTTCAAGGGTGTCGATCTTCTCATTGGCCATAGCTTGAGCTCTGGTTTGTAGCATGCACCAACCCGGTGCACTTAAAATTTGGGACCACTCAAAATTTTTGACGCTAACAAGTGAATGGTACCACCTTGCTCAGCTTGTCGACTTGATTCTTATGGGCTAAGTCTCCTATAAGCATCCCGGAAGGGTGTCAAACTTTTTTTTTTACTACTTCGAAAGAAGTTTTACTCCTCACTTAGGAATACTACAGTAGCCGAATCCCAAAAAAGTCAATTTTGCCCAATATCCTTTGAGAATCACGCCCAGGTATAGGGCCCACACAAATAGCTTGATCTGTCGGCTGACCCTCAACTACAGAGTATGAGTAGGAATGTCGCAGTGATCGAACCCCGATTGCTAGATTTGAATGGCGGATCTGATTGTGGCGACTGCTACATAACCTAACGACTAGATCTGAATGGCAGATCTGAAGATCTGATTGGCGAATCTGATAGATCTGAATGGTGGATCTGATTGTTGCAACTGCGATAGAACCCCACCTGTTGGATCTGATCTAGCAAAGATGATGCGTGATAGAGAGAGAGACAAGAGAACTATGGTCTCAAGGAGTGTCAGGTGCTACAGATCGCAATATACATAAGGGTTTGACAATAGTACTCGACCCAATATTTCAAGGCACTAACCAAGGAGGATCAACTGCACACTTAGTCGTACAACCCAACTACCCTATCATACGTGCAAGTAATCTCCCCGAGTGCTGTTCTCGATGTACTGTAGCAGCAAGACAGCCGACTGTTTATCTATGGCAAGGTTTCAAGAGAGCTGGGGGGTTCCGATATACCTACAGGGTACTTGGAAGACAGTCCATGCATGGTTTTGTCTAATGCACTACTACTTGAAGGGGTACCCACAGGGGTTACAAAGGAGTCCAATAAGCATGGCCACCTCTTATATTTCCTGCGTGCATGCCTCCCCAAATCCGCAGGTTTATGCGCTCAACGAAAGATCCCATGGTTTAAAGACGCCAAAATACGTCTCTAGCCAAATTTTTTGGCTAAAAATGGAGATCCCACCGACCCTGGAAAGCGCTATGATACCACTTGTTATGCTCTTGACTTGTGAGAAGATACCAGAATACCAAATATGCGAAGAAATATACCCAAAACAAGAACAATAAGAAATAACAACAAGTATTTTATTATTCAGAAAGGAAAGCAATGTTCACTTGCCTCTTCGAGGGGGAAACCTCCAATAGAGTTGGGCTCAATTACAAAATAAGACACGATGCTCCTTGAGGGGAGTCTCTATCCTTTATATAGGATTCATACATGCAATACCATGGGTCAATACCATGGTTCTTATTAATACCATCTATTTAATACCATGGCCCATTTGCAACTAATTGTGGTTTCTTCTTTAAGTGCGGGTCAACCACTTACAATTATTAATATGGGCTTTATTGACTCTTTACTTAACTATACTATGACTCAACCCTATTACATAAATAAGGGGGTTAGGGTTGGACCCTAACAATCATGCAAGTTGCTATGTAAACCATATATAAACAATTTATGAATAATGAAAGAGGGTTTGAAATCATCAGAAAAACACTTGTAGTCTAAATATATTTGAGAAATCTTGAATGTATTCCCAGTGTTTAATGAGCAATTAGTAGGAAATTCATGTGTTACATCTCCTTGTTAGTATTTCTTTGTTATATAATTGTTTTCTTCCATGTCTGAGAACGTTAGTTTATGAGAATGGATTTCATTGATGCTCCTCTCTTAAATTATTAGTCATTAATATTTGTTACTCTAGTCATTTATAAACTTTGTTTTCTTCTAGTCCTCCGTTCATCTAAATCTCCCAAACAGTCAAAGGACTTGTTGTTTTCATGCTTTGTACAAATCGCTCATTACATTTGTGATTTCATTTGTTTAATAGCTAGACTCCATGCCCAATGGTAGGTTTTGAAGATCACCCAACCAATTTATCGCTAGACCTAAATCTGGCCACGTGAACATTGACCACAGGGCAGTTGAGTTTCATGGGGAGATCCCTCTCCAGTTCGAAGGGCCAGCTTCAACCTAAAAGAGGTTCTAAGGATACCTTACGGTTTTTCCCTACAACCAAGGTTTTCCCTAAATGATAACAGTAGGAAGGGCACCAACTTGCAATTCCAATGGAGTCGATTTAATAACGGCCAATCCTAATCTTCACTTGTCCTTCCGCATGGTGTCTAAACCATTGTATCCCCATCTGTAAGCCTCTTCCTGATGCATTTGCTTGCTCGAGAAACAAACCGATTGTCTTATCGTGGATCCAAGGATTAATACGTTAATTAATATTTTGATGCTCGAGGCTATCCACTTGCTCAATCTCTTAATTGGCTTTGGATCTCCGATTGACGACAACATAGTGATCATGGGATATGACTTATTGAGAAAGTGTCGTAGTCTAGGGAGAGAATCCCCTAATCAAAGTTTGATCCTTTATTAGCCTATTCATCAACAAATGAATTGTTTTCCCTCTTTATATGGAAAAGGTTGATAGATTCAATTCTTTTCATTTGCGTTTGTATTGTTGCTTCAAATGGGATTTGATCTTCCCCTAAAGGTCTCTTGGAATGATAGAATTTTTTAATTGTTATCATGGAGTCTCCAAACAGTACAAGCTATCGAATTCCATTAGTTAGAACTATTTTGAGTTCTTGTAATAATACTAGAGCCATCCTAAAGCCTTGACTTGATTGTTTGTTGTCCATCCTAAACCACAACCAATTTTTTATTTTTTTTGGTCGTTATCTACGTGGAGGTTATATATGACCCCTCCCTCCCAAAAAAATATATTACTTTAAAAATGTGATTTTTTTAATTAAATTTATGATTCCCAACGACAACAAAAAAACGTGTGATTTACATTAACCCATAAAAGATGCCTTGAAAACTGCAAAAACGAAAGTAAGCGGGAAAATTACGTTTAATCATCCATGGAGGAGTTTGACTCTTCTGTTCAAATTGGTTGATCCCTGCGTAGCCTAAGGCACCGAGTTTTCATTTTATCCGTATAACCAGACATAGCTTTATAACTGTGCTGGCTAGCAACTCAGCACTGTGTCAAATCATGATAGGATAAATGCATTTCAAATATAGCACAAATCATTTTTAGGTAAGAACATTTTGGAACTAAAAATACTTCAGTAAAAAATCCAAACGCCGACATTTTGCGACTTAAACTTGTAAATATGGAGATGTATTTTATTGTGCTGGTAATGAGCCGAGATCATTGCTAACGACACTAACAGTGGCTCTGCACAGAGGGCATGAAGAGTTTGTGGAACTACAGAGGAAAAGCCAGCGATCGATGCACGAAATATGAAAATAATGTCTGCAATTGGGAAGAACACGGACTTCATCCTCATCCCCGAAATACCCCAAACAGATTGCACATGAAGATGAAGTATTCATACTTATATCACCTGATCTTCTTCTTAATCTTCCGTACCTCGTCTTGGGCAAACCTCTAATCATTGTGCAGCTGCGGGGCAAAGTATTTATGTATACATCGATTCTGGAGTGGCTGTAATTAACGTAAGTGGTAATATAAATATTAAGGCAGTCCAGCAGCATGGAGAATACCACAAGAAATGCAAGCAGAGCGCTGAGAAGCTGCAATGCAGGGAGGACTCTCTCCATCATATGGATGAGAGTATCCAAGATATGTGACCCCGCTGCCAAATCCAGGAAAGCTATCACAATCAACATTATAAATCCAGCACCCATGCAAAAAACATAGATCACCGTAAACGCTAATGCTGCTGCGTTTACTTTGGAAAAGACGGTCACTCCATTCATCATATGCACCGCTAAAAGCTCGAACTTGATTGTCACGCAATCCAAACAGTGAATGAGAACACGAACCTTTGGGTATGGAAAAAAGGGGCTCAGGCGATTGTCACGCAATCCAAACAATGAAAGAGAACACAAACCTTTCGGTATGAAAAAGGGGCTCAGGCAAGACCATATGTAGTAATACGAATTTGCAGGCAAGACTATATGTACTAGTCATGGACACGGAGAGCAATTATTTAAGGAGGACTCAGTCACGCACGCGGAGAGGGGGCATTTTATAACTCAGTGGTGTTGGGTTTAGAGGAGTATTTTATAACTTAGTGTGGTTGCGTGGTTGCTTTTAGAAGTTTATTTTACATTTTATAATTCAGTATTATTTATCTTGAAAGTTTATTTTACAATCTAATGTGTAATCATGTTAGGTTTCCAATAAATAATAAAAATAATTTTCTTTCATATATCCAGAAATAATAATATAAATAATATCAATTTAAACAAAAAAAATAAATGACCAAATAATTACATATGATTTATATAGTGGAGATTGATCAAATCTATTCCTGTAGAAACCTCTCTTTTTAATGCAAAACCAGCAACAATCACCGGCAAAGAATCTTCTCTGTATTAAGAGAACCTCATATTATAACTTCATTTTGTTAGGGCGGTTGCTTGACGCGTAATTGAATAAATAAATCCATGTAACTGATTCACTGGTTTTCATTTGTATTATTATATATAAATAAGAGGATAAAGGAGTAATCATTGATAAATAAATAAATCGTGTTACCTATTCCGTGGCTTCCACGTATAATATATCGTATACATAAGAGGACAAAAGATTGATCATCAATCGCACGAGGTTAACGTTGAGCCCGACGCGGAGGAGCCGGTAGGAAGACCCGCATGTCCTTGTATCACACTGGTTTGTAATAATATAACAAATTGAATTGAATCTTTATAAAATGATAGAAAATTTACATAGAGGTATAGAGTTTGTGAAAGTATTTTGCTGAATAAATTTCATCATCATTTCATTTCAAAGTTCAGATTAATGATGGATAATTTTCTTCTTAGGTAAAACAAATAAAAGTAGAATTTAAACATGAATTTGAGTAGAGTGATTCTATTTTTGTGAATTGTTGATATAAATATTTAAAAAATTAAAATTGCCAATGGAAAGTGAAATTAATTGTAATATAAAATTATATATTGTATATATGAAATGATAATAAATGGTTCTAAATTGAATTTAGAAGTATTTTCAGTTATGTATAGAATATAAAAACTATTATCATGTTTATCTCTTAAAGTGTTTTTCTTGAGAAGAACTCTCTCTTGCCACTTTGCACTCTTTTACATTATTAGGTCTATTGTTACACGTTTGAGAATTTTTTCACGCTTAGATCTCATTGTTTTAACTATTAACCAAATCTTGATTTGTGTAATTGTTTAACTTGATCTTTACAATAATTATAACCGATGAAGATCTCTCCATGGCAAGTTTCGAAAAAAATAAAAAATCCTACTGAGTTTGGAAAGCCTTTTGATAGATATGCTAACAAGTATTGCTTGTCAACTGGACTTATGTGAGATCAACATATAGGAAACCCATGGCATGGAAGCTAAGCATTTCGATGATCTGAATTTACAATCGGTTGATAGTCACATTTAGATTTCTCTACTTTTGAGTTAAAGAAAATAAAATATTGTAATGAAATAGATCACAATATAATTGTGAAATCTTCCATTGGCTTGAATTTCTAGACAAATTATAGTCATAGTTAAAAAGTTCGCATGAGTAGTTCTCTATTTTACAATGGGGTCTGATAATTAGAGTACACGTACACATTCTGCAATAGTCAAAACAAAACATTGTAATCACCAAGTTTATGGAGTTGTGGTTGTGGTTCTAGACTTAGTATTACATCCAATTTCATTATATTGCATTTTAGAGTAATAATGTTTTGTTAAGAAAATATCATTCTACATTTAGTATTAGATCGATTTGTTTTGCATTGCATTTTGGAGTAACAAAGTTGTGTTATGAAAATATTATTGTTCGATGCACACTAAATGAGCTCAGTCTAGTTATCACATTTATCTCAGCTGATCCGGTGGATCAAAATAATGCTCAAAATTGAAAGTGTGCAACAGAGCTCAAAACCTATACGATTGGATAGATCTCGGCGATGTGAATCCAACGCAATTTGTTTCATTCAAATCTAACATCAGATGCTCAAAGAATTGTGTTATGATCGAATTGTCAAATAGGTAAAATTTTGGCAAATGGACAACAAACTAGGTACTTTTGGGCTAGTGGTAGGCTGCCACATGGCATCATCTGATTGGTCAAAAAAATTAAAAAAACGTTTGTAAACATTTTTAATTATCAGTGGTTTTTTTTGTGGCCAATGGTGGAAGGCCACATGGGCCAATTAGTGGTGATCACATGGCCTCTAAGTGGCACATTAAAATGTGTTTGGAGGCCGAACAACACCCCCGGGTTTCGAAACTGAGACCACGTACCGAACAACCAAGGCCTACATCACCGTGTAAACATGTTTTTTGTTTAAACAACATTGAAAGATTATATATAACATTTGGTATATGTGCTTATGGGGGAGGGGTCGGGCTAAGCCCTAGCCCCTAGCCACTCTTGTGCCATAGGACCATGGGTGAGGGGGCCAAGGGCTAGACCTTAGCTCGGCCCACAGCCAACCCTCACGGCCTTTGCTCAATCATATGACCAAATAGCGTAACCAGGAGCGCAAAAAGAGTCGGGGGTAGACCCAAGCCATATGGGGCGTCATGTGACCAACAACGCATGCAGAAGAGGGGCCATCCCACGGTCGTCTACGCTACATGGAACCAAGGCCATGCACTAGAGATGGGGGACAGACATAGCCCAGAATATTCAGCCCCCTATGCGGTCGTATGGTGCCATGTGACCAGGAATTTTGGGACCGTGGGCTTAATGGTGCCCTTAACGATCCTAGAAATTCACTCGCAGAGTGGGAATTGTACCAGGTTTAGTGTGTTGGTTCTGTGTTTGGGGTGCTCAAGCCAAGTTGAAGCTGAATTGGAGGAGGATTGGCTAAAGAATTTGGAAAAGGAAGAAACAAGCATAAATTTCTCAGTTTTTGACAAAATGAGGTGCAAAAACAACCAAAATAAGAGTCTTTCACAGTGTTGGATCCATTGGAGACATCGGTTCTAATATTTGAGCCGTGTAAAGTATGTAAACATACTTTTGAATATTTTTAATGAAAGAGTCCCTACATTAGAAGTTGGACCAGGAGATGTAGCCGAAGAGAGGGGTGAACTCCTTTATCATGCTTTGTGTTATGTGTTTCAAATATGCTTATTTGTCTCAGTTTGGCTATAAAAATTTGTTTAAATTTACTTATTTATGTGTTTATTAAAATGGTACTCTACCCCAAACATATATAAATTTCACTTGCAAATTGTTAAAAATCTTCAAGTTTACACATTCATAACATTTTGGTATTAGAGGAACAAGTTTTTGTGAAGATTTGATTTGTTTGCAAGTGTTTTTCTAATGCCTACAAGGTTGAAGCTCAAAAGAGGAGAAGGATAATTGGTGGATCCAATATTTCAAATTGTTTCAAGGAGAACAAACACACCTCTGAATTCAATAGTCATGGCACATGAAGAAGGTCCTGAAGAGATGTTTGAAGATGATAAGACTTTCAAAGAAACATTCTTTGAGGTGTCTAAGATGGTTAAGGTTTTTGTATGAGGAGAGGAATTCCAGACTATATGGAGAAAGCTCAAAATATCATGGAGGAAAATGAGACAAGCCTCCAAAAGGGAATGGAGGGAATGGTGACAAACCACCACCTTCACCTCCACCATCATACTCATATTCATCTTGATCCTCATATTCAACTTCTTCTACCCTTTCACAAACACAACCAAATTCCCCAAGGGGTCATGGTAAAACTCATTTTCTTAAGATTGACATTAAGTTTGAATTTCCTATGTACAATGGAGAGCTAAATGTAGAAAGATTAGGCAATTATATTCAAGAGATTGAAGTATATTACACGATACAAAGAATCAAGATGATAAAACCAAGATTCATCTTGCTTCTCTTAGATTGAAAGGTGCGACACTAATTTGGTGGGAAGCCAAAACTCAAGAGGACATGAAGAAACATGGTAAGGCTTTATCCTCTTGGAATGATTTTTTTGTTGCATTAAAAAGGAAATTTTATCCATTAGCATACATGTAGAAAGCTATTATGGATTGGAAGAACTTTAGGCAAGCTAAAGGGAAAAATGTGCAATCTTATACTCAAGAATTTAGGAAAAGAGATTCGATTTTGGATACAGATTTTTCCTCACCAGATACTTTGCTCAAATAAATTGGAGGATTACATATTTATTTGAGACATATCATTCTCATTTCTAACCCTACAAAAATAGGTGAAGTTTGTGTTCAGACAACTCATTTAGAGGCAAGAGGGAAAAACGTTTCTGTAGAAACTAATGAGAGTTCCTTTGAGTTTAGCAAAAAAGGAAAAGGTAAGTTCAAAGGAAAAGGGAAGAAGAGTGTTACCATTAATATGGAGAAATAAAATATCACATGTAAACATTGTTCTAAAGAGGGCCATGACGAAGATCATTGTTGGAAACTTCATCCAGGAATGAGACCCAAAAAGTTTAAGAACAAGGAGAAGGAGAAGACAACTGCAAGTACACAACATTATTTAGGTTCAGATTATAGAGATGAAACAAATATCACAACCATGGGTTTGAAAGGTAAGGTCATTGCAAGTACTATTTTTTCAAATTGTCTTAATGAAACTCAAGATGAAAAAACAAGAATAGAGCTTTTCCACATTAGAGTTATTTCAAAACATACCAAGATAGATACATTGTTTGATAGTGGTTCATAAGCAAATCTTATCTAAGAATACATTGTCAAGAAGTTGCATTTAGAAACCATTCCTCATCCTAAACCTTATCCTTCAGGTTGGATATTTGACAACGCAAAATTGCATGTGACAAAATGAGGTAAACTGAATTTTTCAGTCACTACAAACTTTTTAGATGAGGTAGAGCTTGATTTAATTCCAATTAATGTATGTGGTATTGTTTTGGGAAGCCCGTATCTATATGATAGGAGAGTTATTTTTCATCACCATGAGAACAAATATCATTTGTTCAAGAATGGGATTGAGTACATTGTTAGAGAACACAAAAAGAAGTTGAATGCATCTCTTGTAAATGCAGGACAAATGAAGAGGATTGTTACTGCTAGTCAGAATATTGCATTGTTAATGTTCAAACATGAAAGTGTTGAGGAATCTAAATCCTTTCAAGGATATGAAACAAGTTTTAAATCTGATTTCATTGAATTTTCTAATTCATGTTTGAGGAGTCTGACATGTTGCCTCCTAAAAGAGGTAAACAAAATGAAGTAAATTTACAGCAACATGCATCATTGTTGAACATTGGTGTGAACAAGATGCCACTGTTAGAGAGTGCAAAGATCAAAGAGAAAATGCAAAAGAAAATTGACAAAGAGGACACTGGTTCCAAAACTTCTTCTTGCGGGTTTCATAATGTGTTGACTTTGAAAAGGGAAGGTGCATGGTGATGGCAATCACATTTGAGGTTTTTTAAGTTTCCTTTGATTAGATACCGATGAGGGAACGTGTTTATTCCTTGAAAGGAAATTTTTGTGTTCTACATATTCTGGGAAATTGCAGCAAGATGTCATCCATGACAAAAAGTCTAGGACTCCAAAATCAAGGTAAGTGATGTATTTTCATGAAAATATCAAAATGAAAAATTCAAACAATGCTCAGTGGAGTGAGACTTGAAGGGTAAGGGAGTAGTACCCTCATCTATTTATTGACTAATAAATAGATTTTGGAGGTCCAAAAGCTTCCAATGGGGAGGAGTGATCCAATGGAACAAAATAAAGTTCAAAATTGAAAGTGTGCGACAGAGCTTGAAATCTATATGATTGATAGATCTCAACAATCTAAATCCAACACAATTTGTTTCACCCATATTCAACATCAGATGTTCCCAGAATCGGGTTTTGGTCGAATTGTCAAATAGGTAAAATTTTGGCAAATGGATAGGTGACTGGGTATTTTTGGGCCAGTGGAAGGTCACCACATGGCCTCATCTGATTGGTTAAAAAGTTAAAAAAATGGGTTTGCAGAGTTTCTCCAATTTCACTTTAAGGGTGAATTTTTAAACATTTTTAATTATGATTAGTTTTTCTTGTGGCCAATGGTGGAAGGCCACGTGAGCCAATCAGAGGTGGCCATGTGGCCTCCAAGTGGCACATTAAAATTTGTTTGGAGGCTGAACAACAACCCCAAGGTTTGAAATTGAGACCAAGTAGCAAGCAACCAAGGCCTACATCACCGTGCCAATATGTTTCTTATTTAAACAATGTTGAAAGGTTATATATAATGATTTCTATATGTGCTTATAGGGGAGGGGACAAGCTAAGTCCTAGCCCCTAGCCACCACTGTGCCACAGGACCTTGGGTGGGGGACCAAGGGCTAGGCCTTATCTTGGCCCACGACCAGCCCTCACAGCCTTTGCTCAGTCGTATAGCCGAACAGCATAACCAAAGCACAGAAAGAGTCGGGGACCAACCACAAGCCCTATGTGGCCTTATGTGACCAACACCACATGTAGAAGAGGGGCTAGTCCATGGTCACTTACAGTGCATGGAACCAAGAGCACGCGTTAGAGATGGGGGCCAGACAAAGCTGAGAATCTTCAGCCCCATATGTGGTCACATGGCACCATGTGACTAGGAATTTTGGGACTCGAGGCTTAATGGAGCCCTTAACGATCCTACAAATTTGCCTGCTAAGCGGGAATTATGCCAAGTTTATTGCACCGATTCCACATTTGGGCAGTCAAGCGAGGCTGAGGTTGAATTAGAGGACGCTTAGCTGGAGAATTTGAGAAAATGAAAAAACAAGCATAACTTTCTCTTTTTTTGACAAAATGAGGTGCAAAAAGGACCAAAATAGGGGGTTTTGATAGTGCTACATCCATTGGAGGCATTAGTTCTTATATTTGAGTTGTTTAAAGCATGTAAACACATTTTTGAGCATTTTTAATGAAAGAGAACCTGCATTGGAAGCTGGACGAGGAGATGTAGCCCAAGAAAGAGATGAACTCATTTATCATACTTTGTGTTATGTGTTTCAGATATGCTTATTTGTCTTTGTTTGGCTATAAAATTCAGTTTAAATTTACTTGTTTATGTGTTTATTAAACTGGTCCTATACCCAAAACACATAAATTTCACTTGCACATTGTTAAAAATCTTCAATTTTACACATTTAGATCATCAGTTGTGAGATGTATTTTGCCATTTTTATTTTTGCATGTATTTTGCTATTTTTTATGGGATAATTACAAGGAAAATTTTAGCATCTAAAGTTTAGGAATGGTGGTTTAATTTTTCAAGTTTTTTCTTAAAATATTGTTAATTTTTTTTTTTTTAATATTTATGCCATAAGGCATTTCCCTTTGAGAAGAACTCCCCTATATTCTACTATGTACCACTCTTCACCATCATATCCATTGTTAGATGATTGGGAGTTCTTCCACCATTAGATCCCACTAGGTTAACTATCAATAAAATCTTGATTGGTGCAATTGTTCAACTTATTCATCTTTAAAATAAAAATAATTATAACCCATTAAAATAATGCAGGTCAAGTACATCATTATTCACGGTTGTTCGCAAGTTATTTCAAGATGCCAATGTATCAGGTAAAATATGGGAATTGGGAGAAATTATGCCTATTTATATTAGGGAACCAATTCTACTTTAAACATTCGTGTAATCATTTTCTTTCCTTGTTACACATTGTGATTTCTTTATTTGTAGCAAATATGCAAGAAATTGTGTGAAACAATTGTAGGGGGCATAGAATCCTAAAAAGCACATGAGAGTTTAAAGCTTTAGTAGAGGCAAACTGTGGAATAGTTTGCATTCGGTGCTCGTCTAGCCTGCAAATATTTAAGAAAAATCAAGAATACCCTGAGGAGATGCAAATTTATATAGAAATATTTTGTTCTTTATTGAAATACTTAAACCAAACTTTTAGAGGAATATTTTCCGTTATAAATTGGTTGAAAGTTAGACAATAATTTCTATATTTAGAACACTACTTAAATCCTAGGAGGGTTTTCCCTTGAATTTGAGCAAATTTGGTAAAATAGTGAAAAAAAATTGATATGCTGAGAATGGTAAATTAATTTTATAACAAGAGAAAAGAAATAAATTATAACGAGTATAAGCATTATGATTTGTTCTTCTTTACATATCATACCTATAATGTTCCATTTTTTAAAGAAAGATACTTTCAATATATTATTTTGTGCGTTGTGATGAGCTATGCGTTATTTCTTAGCTTAATAAAGAACAAGACTCTTGTTATGTGTGGATATTTGCAGAGGGAAAATAATATTTTTCCCACAATTTCAAGGGAGCATCTTAACAGGTAGACTATAAATTTTTCAATGAAGAAAATCTTCGTTATGAAGGGATTTTTTATTTTATATATCTATATATATATATATATATATTATATATTATATATATATATATATATAAATATATATATATATATATTATATATATATATATTATATATATATTATATTAATTTTCATTGTTAGGGCTTCAAATTTCATGTTTATATGGGGCTCTTTGCACTTGATCCATGGGAAATTTTGTCTATATTGTAAATTTACATTGAAATTTTTGACTTTCATCATGAATTTGTATAAGTGTGGCTCATTTTCATGAATCTCTGGGAATGATGGATGAAGCTCTTGAAGTGGCTACTGATCCTGATTACAAATTTTACTTGGTTGTGCAACTTGGAAGACTTGAAGTTGCATAGGTTAGTTTTAGTTATCACTTTGTCTATTGTTTAGTCATTTCAGGCATATGAGGTCTCATTGTGCATTTGATCAGATAACAGTGAATTTGGATAAGAGATCTGATGTAATGATTATATTGGTGATTTATCCATATGTTCCTTTGTTTCAATATATGTCCTTTGCATTAATTATTTTTAAATAACTATCTCCTTCAGGAAGTCTTGATGCCTCTTTTTCTAAGACATAGTCGTACATCCCTTGTTTGTTTTTTGTCTACAACGTTGATATGCATTGTGCCAATGAACACAATGGCTTTTATTAGTGTTCGAGTGTGAATAACTATTCAACCCTTTTCAACATTTATTTATCAATCCGGGTGCATATTTTATTTCAAGATAACGTGCAAAGTATATGAAGGTAGCAATGACACGATCCAATCACTAATCCTAGATTCAATAACTAAATTAATTAAAGAAATATTGTGATAATAAATAAGAATTAATTGCATAGTTATAAAAGCATTCACAGTAATTAAGGTCGGTCTTGTAACAACAATCGAAATAAACCAACATAAACAAAAGAACAACACACAAAAATAACACATCACCTGATTAGAAGAGTGGGCCCAACTCTTTAACTAGGGCTGTGATGGATTCACAACTTATAGAGAGAACAATAAAATAACTTGAATTCAATTAATTAACAATCTTCTGTTACAATCTTAGTCCCTTGCATGGCTAATCTAATTCACAGCATTGAAACCCTTCTTATACAATTATTCAAAGAAAAACACTCTCTGAATCTGATAGTTAATGTCTACAAATATATAGTTGTTGAAACAGCCATACTAGTTCCCAAGAGGGAGAACAAGAAAGGTTTAGAATATGTCTGGAATCCATTATGTTGTTATAACGTTTCCGCAATGGTGATGTAATCTTAGAGTTACTTTTGTGATTTGCATATGTGACCTTTGACCACCGAATATGCAAAAATGATAGAACTAGTAACTCGTGTAGGAAAAATATCCATGACTATTACTTCATTAATTAAACATTCCAAGAAGACAATTGAAGAGGATTTACCTTGTGACTTTAGAGGGATTAGTGAATATAAATTATGCAAAGAAGTGAAAGAGAGAGGGTAAAAATGGAGGGAAAATGTATGCAGATTTTTCACCCAACATCTCCCACCAACTAGTCTTTCTGCATGTCCTCATGCAGCTTGTCGTCTCTTTAGATATGGGTTGGACTAGCTGTGGTCAACATGAAGCTGAGCAATATCATATTCTTCAACCATATCTGTCCCTGGAGGTTTATATCCCTATGTCATAAGGACATCCTTCCACCAATCATTACTCACATTATATACTGGAGTGTAATGCTCTGCTGGCAGCCAAATGAGGGGAAACTAAAACCTAAGCCCCATCCACCAGACCCCACAGGTCTGAATGCATGCAACAAAATGTGGCACTCTTTCTAATGCTCAAGCAAAATTGGGTGCTCCAAAAGGTTCCTCGTTTCTGACAGCTGATGATGACATCATCCATCTCATTTAACAACTGTCAAGGGCCTCGTCCTAAAAAGTGACTATCTATCTGGCACAGAGGTTAGAACACCATCTTTGTACTGCTAGCATTCATTCCTTAGATAATTTAGTCTATAGCAAGGTGGAGTTCTGTTTATAAATAGTCACTAACTGACCATTCTCCCTCCTTACCATTAGTGGATTTGTAGCTTGATTTTCTTCAAAAGTATCACAAACCTTCCTCCATTTAACCTGATTAATAATGTAGGGTGTGAAGGCTCTTAGGTTAATATCTCCCGCGAACATAACCAGATTGAAGGTCTCGTCATTCGTTAAGAAAGAACCATGCATTTAGAGTTTTCACATCACGTGTTGGCTCACAATATCATGAATTCTTATGATATGAAGGAATTGTATCGGATCCTCAATCTCATGGCTGATCTCCTTGTAAATGCTTTCCAAGCAGATGAAAAAGAATTGTTCATGAAGAAACAAAGAATAACTATGGACAGGAGGTCGACAAGCCATTACCTGTTGTGCCAAGGTAAACATTTTTTCCTTATTTTCCTTCAAAACCTGCACCTGCCCTTCTAAGTCCTTTATCATTTTTTGTTGTTTATCTTGCCTCTACCTTGCTTTATCTAGCTAGTCTACATACCCACTAATAATCTCAACGGCATATTCTTGAACCCTCTTTGTCTCCTTCATTTTTTCATTCATGACAGATTTCCATTTCTAAATTTCAGCAGCTAAGAAGAATTCTCCAGCCTCGAAAAATTGTTCCATAGGACTAGTCTGTGTGGCAGCAGAAGTTGTGGGAACATCTTCTGTCTGGATAGCTACTGAGGAGACCTCGACCTTGGGCTTTACAACCTCCTTTTTATACTTCCTTGTCTTCTTCTTTAGCTGAGATACCTACTTTCTCAGCTTCCAAACCTCTATCTTTAGTCGCATGGTTTCTCCTAACTGAAGTTGATACCTTTCTTTGAGAGGTGGTCTCCTCTTCTCAGACTGTTCTATCCACTCTTATTTAACAATTAATTCATTCCCCAACCTCGCAACTAGTTCAGAAAGCGATGGGTTTTCATTAAAGGCATCAACCAACTTTTCTACCAAGTCTTTCGCACTTGGTTTTCTTTCCTTAGGAGCGTTCTCTTCTTCGCCTCTTCTAAATTCAAGAATATTTGTCATGTGGATAGTTCCTTTGTCAACGATCCTCTACTCTAGTCCTTCTACAAAATTTTCTTTTCCAGTCTGATCTTCAGGGAGCCATTGCTGGGAGTCAACAAGTGACAAGCCAACAATGGCTGCACCCTCCTTTGGGCCAATGAACTTTAATATGGAAGGAACAATGACCTCTTCCAGTAAACTTTGAGGGGAATGAAGCCCTCTTGCTCCTCTTGGAATTGTGTCCTAAAAAGGGGAGTAGGGAATGTCTCACGCCTGCTCCATATCGTTCTTGTCTGCCACCTCTAGTTCTCTTCCTCCATCACCTTCATCTTTTAATTGGGCCAAGCCTTCTTCATGCATCGCTTCTTGTCTTGCGATCGACGATCGTTCTTGTGGAACAATGTCAACCTTAGGGTTCATCCCTTCCACACTCTCTTGCCCTGACTAAGTTGGTGGTGGTTCGTGTGTCACACCCCTATTCATTTCAACATCCACATATGTTTGGGAAAGTGATGTTGGTTCTTGTGTAACAACATCACTCACTAGTTCCTTGACTAGATTTCTTCTCCTTATGCTTCATTAATGAAAGTTGATTCCCGTAGAATGGTATCAACTCCATCCATTGTCTTCATTTCTTCATCAATAGGTTCCACAAGTGGGTGTGGTTCTTATGTGGTAGCCTCGACTTTATCACCAATCGTTTCCTCCACTTCCATTTCTTTTGCCACCTCTTCAGCTTTCTCCATTTCCTTGGGCTCTTCTTATTCTCTCGCTATACCAGCAAGAGATGCTCATCCTTCCTCCAATTCTTTTGGTTCTTCTTCTTCTCCTATTGTACCAACAGGAGATGTTGATTCTTCCTCCAATTCTTATGCTTCTTCTTCTTCTCCTGCTGTACCGGTAGGAGATGCTAGTTCTTCTTCCAATTCCTTGGGCTCTTCTTCTCTAGCAGTTATAACAGTTGGCGCTACTTCCTCTTCCCTTATCTCAAGGAATTGTGCCCAAGGAACTTGTAATTGGGTCAATGCATACATGACCAACACTTGAACTAGTTCATGGTTTGTGAGGAACGCCAACACTTGGTGTGAGTGCTGAGCAGACTGCGCCATAAGTTGAATACTTTCATAAAAAAGAAAGGCATGTTCAAAGAATGAACCTGTGCCTACGGGAGTCGCAGATGGACTATAATTTTGAAATGATATTTGAAAAAGGTGGTAAACTGCCCTTCACAGGTTATGTATTTCATGACAAATACTTCTACCTCATCCCATGGATATTGCAAGGACTTACAATCATACCCCCTTCCCTTCTAGGCAATGCTTTCTCCAACCTGCAAAAATAATTCTGGAAACTCTGGCAGCAGAGCCTTCCATGAAAACCAATTATGTCCCTACTTTTTTAATCCACTAACTTCTGCAATGGCCTCTTCTTTGAATGGAATTTATAATCCTCTGACTCACGAGAAATTCTCATCCAAATTCAGTGTGAATTCTACCGTGATCCCTTCGTCGAACCCTTGCAATTTGTTGAAATAAATGTCCCATCTTGCTTCTACGAAGACCCTCCATACATCTGCATTGCTATGTACCAGGGGTGTATCCTTGGGTTCATGATGCACAACCAATCTGACCATCCTGTAGAGACTATAACAACACTTCAGACGCAGTAGACCATTGGAAGGAGTGACATCAAACAACTTCTTTGCAGTATTAACATGATAAAAAAAATGAATGAAATGGAACGATGGTAAAATGGTAGTTGATTCCTCGGGAAACGAAGAAAATCATGGTGGATTATTATGATTACAGTGAATGGAGTGGTAATTATTCCACATTAAATTAGAATGGACTGATTGGTACATGTTTCAAATCCCAACGCATGTCAATGATTATACGAAATAATGATGAAGATCGTGGAGTGTACCATCGAAACAAGGTTTAATGATGGTGATGGATTAATCATTAGTGTGGTTTAATTACACCGTCGTTTAATTATGACAACACCCTGCGCCCCCCCCTGCCCTCAACTTATAAATAGTTTTCCATGGCATGTTAATGTCTTGTCCACGAAATATTTAATTAAATCCATAAAAGTCAATGGAGACGTCCCTGGTGACCTACTTGAGGGAAGTGATAGTTGGCAGAGTAACAATGGAGTAACAACATCCAAAGAGTAGAAACATCCAACACTTAGAAATTTTTCAGGAGTAACAACATTGGTGGAGTAACAACATCCAAGGAGTAACATCATCTGAGGAGTAACAACATCCAAGGAGTAACAACACCCAAGGAGTAACAATATCCAAGGAGTAACAAAAACGGCGGAGTAACAAAATCTAAAGAGTAACAACATCCGAGGAGTAACAATATCCAAGGAGTAACAACATCCAAGCAGTAACAACATCTGATACTCAGAAACTTTTTCGAGAGTAACAACACCTTAGGAGAAATAGCATCTGAGGAGTAACAACATCTGATACTTAGAAACTTTTTCGAGTGTAACAACACCCCAGGAGTAATAGCATCTGTTACTTAGAAAAATTTTCAGCTCCTCAATCATTGTGCCTCAATAGTAGCTCCTGCAAAAAAGACAAACAAGTGAGTATTAACAAATATATATATACATTTTACATATTACATATATACTAGTTCAGGGCACAGAGGATGTATCTTCGGCGCCAACAACCTTCAATCTAGAATTTTCAAAGAGATGTTTGATGAAGGCTTCTCTAGAGGCTGGGCGGTTGTAGAGTCTAAGTCGATGTCCATTTAGAATAAAAGAAACATGGAAATCATCGATTGTGACCAATCTGATGGTCCCATTGTCAAATATCGCATCAACCTCATACGATCCCAACCATTACGAGTGAATTCCTTTAAAATCCTTAAAATGAGAATCATACAGTAATGCACAATCCCCTCTATGAAAAACACCTTATGTTTAATAAATTTATCATGCCATTTTTCTCTCTATTGTTGTATGGCAAAATTTCTTTGGATAACCATTAACGAATTTCATTAAGCTCATTTAGCTGTTCCAGATGGTGTTTCTGGGCTTCTGAGATGTCCAATCCTACTTCCAGAGCCATTATAAAAGTACTAATTTCAAATTCCACTGAGAAGAATGGGGATTTTCCATAGAAAATTTCAAATGGTAAGAATCTTGTCGTGTTCCGCCATGTTGTTTTATACACCTAAAGAGCTTTAGGAATTTTTTTAGCCCAATCCCGATGATGATTTGCCATAGTCTTAGTGAGGATGTTTTCCAATACTTTGTTAGTGCTCTCCACTTGATCATTCGCCTGAGGATGATATGGCGTTGTTATCCTATGCTTGATCCCATATTCTTCCATAAGCTTTGCTATCACGTGTGACATGAACTACGCTCCTACATTTGAAACTATCTCTCTAGGAGTACCATATCTAGCAAAAACTTCTTCAAGTAAAAAGTATGAGTCAACCTGCTCTATTGCTTTCGCTACAGCATTGGCTTTTACCCACTTCGTTACATAATCTGTGCAAATTAAAATGTGGACTTTCTGATGTGAAGGTGGGTTGAATGGACCTATGAAATCAATAACCCATCTTTTGAAAGGCTCAAGAACTACTTGTGGTTGTAATGGCATTCCATCCGAGTGACCAGGCTAACCCATCCATTTGCAACTATCACATCTTCGAACATAGTTCCATGCATCATTGAAGATAGAGGGCCAATAATATCCCATCTGTAACACCTTGTGGCCAGTTCGTTTATCCACAAAATTTCCCCCAAAAGGGCCATCTTGAGCAGCTTTGAAAATATCATAGATGTCACTTTCTGCTACACAATGATGGATCTATTGATCGCCCCCTATATAAAAGAGGTATCATGCTATCCATGAGTAATGGGAACTATGATGAATGATCCTCCATTTTTCCCTATATGACAAATGTTGCGATACTTTTCTTGTAGCCAAATAGTTAGCAATGTCTGCATACCAAGGGGTATTGGTAGAAATTGCAAACAAATGTTCATTCGGAAAGCTATCTTCTATAGGTTCTCCTTCATTATCAGCATTTAATCTAGACATAAAATCAGCAACTACATTATCTTTTCTTGGTTTACCTATAATGGTGATATCAAATTCTTGAAGTAGTACAACCACCCTATTATACACCCAGGAGTTACAGGTTTATTCATCAAATACCTGATTATTACGTGATCAGTGTGTACAAAAGTAGGATACCCAGTAATATAATGTCGAAAATTATTAACAACATAGATAACAACCAAGAACTCCTTCTCCATCACCATATAGTGTACTTCAACAAATGTTAGATTCTTGCTGACATAATAGATCGCATATGACATCTAATCTTCTTCTTGTCCCAACACCGCCCCTATAGCTGTTTGAGAGGCATCTGCGTGGATATGAAATGGAAGTTCCCATTTGGGACCACGTAAGATTGGAGCTTGGAAAATCAGTTCCTTAATTTTCTCAAAATCTACTTCACAATCATCTGTCCATAAAAATTAAGAATCTTTAGTTAATAGCTAAAAAAGTGGGAATTTTATCTTGGAAAAAAATTCTATAAAACACCTATAGTAACTAGCACAACCAATGAAACTATGTACCTGATTCGGTGTCTTGGGTACAGGAAAATGCATAATTACCTTTACCTTGGTAGGATCAACTTGTATTCCAGCAGCCAAAATAAAATGTCCCAGCATTACTCCCTCTTCTCTCATCATATGACATTTTTTTGTACTCAAATAAACATGCATTTGTTTACACCTTTTAAGGAATTTCTCCAAGTTTTCCAATCCTTCTTCAAATGACTCTCCATATGGTGTGAAACCATCCATATATATTTCAACACTGTCATCGAGTAAATCAGAAAAAATCCCCAGTATTTACCTTAGAAAGGTAGCAGGTACATTACAAATACCAAACAGAAGGAATTGGTAAGCGAACATTCCCCAAGGGCATGTAAAGGTGGTTTTGTCCTGATCCTCATGAGCTATTTGGATTTGGTTATACCTGCTAAACCCATCTAAGTAAAAGGAAAAAAATTCTCGGCCAGGGTATCAAGGACTTGGTCGATAAATGGTAGAGGAAAATGATCTTTCAAGGTTTCTTTATTCATCTCCCTAAAGTCTACACAAATCTTCCATTTACCATTCTTTTTAGGAACATTGACCATCGGAGATACCCACTAGTTGTCTGAGATTGGGTAAATAAATCCCCCATCCAATAACTTCTGGAGCTCCTCTTTGACGATGTTTTTCAAGGTAGGGTTCATCCTTCTTTTAGGTTGTCTCATAGGTCGACAATATTCTTTGATGTAAATATGATGAGTACACAAATCGGCAGGGATACCTTTAATATCAGTATAATCCCAAGTGAAAGCTTCTTTCTGTTCTTGAAGGATCTTCAGGAGCTATTCAATCTAGGCCGGTGAAAGATTTGAGTTGATATTCTGTGTCTTCCATGGCTCAATCATAGAATGTTGTTACAAGAATGTATTCATTTCCGGTTTCTGATCCGATAGTTTCCTGTGTTTCACAACTCATGATAGATTCCAAAAACTGATTAGTTTGATAAGGAAGAACATGAAGGCTACTAATAAAAGTATTGATGGTGTCATCCTCTCTCTCGTTCTTAAAGAAGAGGGCTTGCCCCATGGTAAGCACTGGCAAGAGTTCCTGCTATTTAGTTTCGATCCCATCCAAAGACAAAGAGTTATGTTTTGACTTTTTCTGTGAGCTTGGTTCTTTAGGGGGATACATAATGAGGTTTTGCATATTTTCCCAACTAGAAATTATCATGTTTCCTAACTGACACCCAATATAAGCATTAGCGGTTGCAAGCCAATGTCGTCCTAAAATAAGGGGATGACCACTAGCTAGGGATTGTGTATGCAAGCCTAGGAGATCAACAAGATATAGCCAAGAATCCACTAAAATCGCTATGTTTTCCAATTTCCCTATTGATCTTATTATAGATCTATCAGATAGTTCTAAGACTGTAGGGGTAGGATTAAGATCACGCAATCCCAGTGTAAGCATGGTTTTAGAAGTAATTACATTAATTGCAGCGTGAAAATCTACTAGTACATTTAGAATATCTACCCCATTAATCTGGATTGTTAGAATTGGGTTCCTAGGATCCCCATAATTTACAGGCATAACCTTTCCTAGAATAATGTCAGATAATCTCCCCATAACATGAATTTTAAGTGGATCTTTTGTTTTCTTTCCCAGGTCTCTTAGAAAAATATTCTCTGATAGTTTTAGCATAAATAGGTAGATATTTCATGGCCTGAAGTAGGGGGATTTTTACAAACAGAATCTTCAATTCTCCTAGAATATCAAATTCCAGTCAAGGGATCTGTTTACTCAAGGCTAATCATTCTGGATAAGGAGGAATGGTTTGACATGCCTAAGTAACAATCAAATGAGAAGGAGAATGTTCCATAGATGGTTGGGTTGTCTCATCCCTGACTGCTTGTTATTTTGGATTCTCATCATCAAGATGTTGAATAATAACAGGCGATGTAGGAGCATTTACTACCCAGCCAGATCACAGACTTATCTCATTAAACCATGTGGTAGTAATGCTATAAAAAGGAAGGTTGAGGGTGTCTTCTTGTTGAGCACCCTTGTTGTTTGGATTTGGGTTTGGCTGAATGGGAAGCTGAGGTCGAAGAGGAGGATTAATGGAGGAAATATTTGACGGAAACTGTAATTGTTGCCACTGTGTAGGTTGAGGAAATTGAGCAGCAAGAGGAACAAGACTACGCCAACTTTGAGACAATGAATAACTTGAATTAGTTTGAGGACACCATTGTTTCCAAGGTGGGTATTGATAATATTGAGTCCAAAAGGGAATAGACTGAGGATTCATATTATAATATTGAAAAGGATCTTGAGACATACCTGGATTTAATCCTAATGATCGTGGTTGCCATGGTTTCTTAGACCCCATAAAGCATAGCTGATATGGTTCTTCATTTGGCCCTTGAAATACTACCTTTAGTGCTAGAAGAGATGGGCATGCACCAATGGAGTGACTCTATTCACAAATAGCACGTCTCTATAGTGTCTAGTGGACACTCATGTTTCTTTCTACACCGGGGGCAAAAAATAGCCATGGTTCTTTCCAACTCCATCTAATTCTGCTTTACATGTAATGTGTTCATTTGGGAGGATAATGTGCTTAGGATATTAGTTTTCAAGTTATCCAATAGGTTCTTGATTTTTACTTTTGTGATCCCCCCTCTCAATGCTTTGAAAGTTTGGATTCCCTATTTATTACTTGCATCTCCCCTTGAACATTGAATACAGAATTCACAGATTGTGTCAAAATTTTCTTTAGATATATCCCCTTTACCTACTATGTTTAAAAACTCCAAATATTCTCCCCTCAAGGCCTAGAGAAAAATAATTTTCAAAATATCCTTATCTAGGTCACTAGGGCGAGACCTCTAGAGAGTGTACTTAAAATGCTCCACAACGTCCTCCATATTTTCATCCTCCTTCTGCATAAATTTGAAAATTTCTTCCTTAATTTATCAGGATTTACAATAATCCTAATATTTTTCCAGGAAGGCTTTCTTCATGTCATCCCAGGTAGAGATGGATTTTCCTCCTAGACCCATAAAGCATCGCAACATTGTCCCTTTTAATGTAGCAGGAAAAAATTTCACCTTTTGAGCATCATTGACATAGTCATACCCTCTGCAAAAGATATCGAACTATAACAGGAAAGTGTGTGGATCTTCCACGGAAATCCCATCGAAGTTTGGCAGTGTGGTCAGTGGAATAGGCTTCATTGGTGCATCACCCATGATTTCCCCAATTGGGAATTCAATTGAAGATGTTGCAGGTACCATAAATATCTTCCAATACTCACTTGGAACTTCAAAAGGTTCTTGTTGTGTAACAACTAATGGTTGTGGAAGTTTAACAACTCTCCCCTTATCATGACATGAAGAAAATCCTATAAGGTTTCCTTATGTCCTTGGGTGGATATCTTCTTTTGACCCTCTACTGGCCACTTCCTTCTTGTCTAATACTAGAGGAGGTGTTTCTAATTTCTCTAATGCCCTGCTTCCTACTTCTCCTATGGCTATTGAAAGGGATACTTCCACCCCTGGAGGTTGTTCCGTAGAATTCCCTTCAGATTTTGTGTGAACTTTCACCCTAGCAGTAGCTTGCGAAGAGGCTTATGATGCAACGCTTGTGATAATCTCCTGGATATAGGTATTCCTCCCCAAATCCTTCCTTCCTTTCCTTTGGGGTCCGCCTCTGCCCCTTTTATTCAAACCCTTGTTCATACATTTATTGGAAAGAAAACAATACAAATTTCATAGCTCAAGACATGAAGCGGGGTAAAAAAACTCTTTTCCCTCCCCAGGACGAGAGGATGATTCAAAAACAATAAACTAGTAGAAAGAAAACTAAAGCTTAGGACATGGAGCAAGGTGAGAAAACTCTTTCCCTTCTGAGGATGAGAGAGTAGCCCCCATATAAAAATAAAAAATAAAATGAAAAATAAAAACCAAAGAAAAACAACTAGGGCTTAGGATCTGGAGCAGGGTAACAATTCCCTCCCCAGAACGAGAGATTGGTTTCTAGGAAATTAGCAAAATGGAAAGCAATTGGAAAGAAATGAAAAGAGAACATTACGCTTAGGACTTAGAATAGGGTAACAAATTCCCTCCCTAATATGAGAGATTGATCCGTAGATCAATGTGGATCGTGTTCTTGCACCTTGTTAGCCTCCCTGGAAATGGTGTCAAAATGTTGGTGTCCGAGTGCGAATAACTATTCAACCCTTTTCAACATTTAATTTATCAATCTGGGTGCATATTTTATTTCAAGGTAACACACAAAGTATATGGAGGTAGCAATGACACAATCCAATCACCAATCCAAGATTCAATAACTAAATTATTTAAAGGAATATTGTGACAGTAAATAAGAATTAATTTCATAATTATAAAAACATTCACAGTGATTAAGTAAGGTATTGTTACAACAATCGAAATAAACCAACATAAATAAAATAACAACACACAGAAATAACACAACACCTGATCAGAAGAGTGGGCCCAACTCTCTGACCAGGGCTGTGATGGATTCACAACTTATAGAGAGATCAGAAAAATAAAATGCATTCAGTTAATTAACAGTCTTTTGTTACAATCTTAGTCCCTTGCATGGCTAACCCAATTCACAGCATTGAAACCCTTCTCATACAAATATTCAGAGAAAATAGTTCTCTAAATCTGGCAGCGAATGCCTACAAATATATAGTTGTTGAAACAGCCAAACTAGTTGCCAAGAGGGAGAACAAGAAATGTCTGGAATAGGCCTGGAATCCATTATGTTGTTACAATGTTGCCGCAATGGTGATGTAAGCTCGAAGTTACTTCTATGATTTGCATATGTGACCTTTGACCACCAAATCTACAGAAATGACAGAATTAGTATCTCGCGTAGGTAAAATCTTCATGACTATTACTTCATTAATTAAACATTCCAGGAAGACAATCAAAAAAGGTTTACCTTTTGCCCCGGATGCGGGTGTATTGTCTGCATTAACTCTGCATGAGCTGCCCACGCGCCGAGGACATGCCTTCACGCTGCGGACAGGTGGATGACATGGGCTTCGGGCTGGTCATGGCCCAAAAGGACGATGGGCGTCTTAATGGCGCTTCATTGCGATGGTTTTTCCAATGCTCAGTCATTCATTGCGCTGGTTTTTACATGAGGTATACGAGTCCCAGTATGTCGCAGTTTCTCGGCTCTGGTTTTGGTCTCTCGAAGGTTCAGTTCTTGGTGGAGGAGAGAGGCTTGGTGGGCTGGGTTACCACCCCCGAGTTCATCCCCTGTCCGACTAGTCTGGCCTTGTTAAATTTGGTTTATATTGTAGGGTGGCCTCGCCTGGTTGCTTATGTTGGTTGGTCCAACCTGATTCATGAGCATTTGCTGTTTGTTGTTGGGTATGGTCGCTGGTCGTTTGCGGGGGGGTTTAGCCTGGTCCAGTGGATATTGTCCTGGGATGTTGGGTATTCCTACTGGGCTCAGGGGAATTTGATGTTTGCGGTTGGGCATGGTCGCTTGTCGTTAGTGGAGCAGCTCCGCCTGGCTCAGTGGTCTCTGTTTCTGAAAGCGGGGAATTTCATTCGGGTTCAGGGGAATTGGCTGTTTGCTGTTGGGTGTTGTCACTTGTCGTTTGTGGGGTGGCGCTGCCTGATTCACCCGACGCCGGGCCTTTGGTTCAGGCCCCGTGGTTCTCTTCCGGGTATCAGAAGGCCCCAGACTGTCACCCTTCGCCTTGTTTTTTCCATGGCGCCACGAGCTGGCTATCGTAGGCCTCGAAGGGGAGGCAATTCGAGGAGTCAGAGTGGCACTAGCGGCAGTCATCATTCAAGCCCGCAGAGAATTTCGCCTTTAGCTTGTGCCTCTCCTCCCTCAGGGAACTCAGAGAATTCGGTGGATGATCTTTGCAACGCAGTACAGACTGCGACTCTCTACTACAGACGCAGGAAGAACAAACCAGTGGTCAAGGCGATGATTACTGTCATTTTTGAAGAAGAGGATGAGGGGGATGGAAGCTTGGACGAGGAAAAGGATGAAAGAACTCCCCCATCCACGGATAATTCCTCCAAGAGCAAGGATACCTCCTACAGTCCGGGAAACCAAAGCAAGATGGATGAGGATAGCAATGCTGGTTATTCTATTGAGCAGAAGGAAGCTCTCCAAGAGATTCGAGGCCTCAAAGGGAAAGAACCCCTGGACTCTTTTGGGGATCCTTCAGAGGTTCGAAAAGATAGTCATCCCTACAAGTCTTCTTCTCCGCAAAGCATGACGATTCGGGCAGAGTCTGAGGATACGTTTGATCACGCCCTGTATCTTAAGCTTCCGCCTGGCATTGAGAGTATTGATGCTCTTCCGGTTGGTATGGAGGTTACGTGGGAGCGGGACCCTGTTCGAGCTGCTGAAGATCGAAAGAAGCGTGCGCAGGAGAGAGAGGCCGAGGCGCAGAAGAAGCTGGGCAGTGGATTCCCGAAGTGTTCGGGGTAAGCCTGCCCTCAGGCGTTCAGTGTGTCTTCCTTTTTGTCTTTTTGGGTACGTTGGAATGCAGCAATTACCACTGCTGTTAGTTGTTCTGTTTTGTTTCTTTCCTTTGTAATGGCGAGTCTGCCGATCTGTGTCGAGTCCTGATAAACTTTAAGAATTCTCTCTGGTTTTGTTTTGTTATCCCAGCCTGCACATTATGTCCTTCCAGGTTGGTGAAGAAAATTTTGACAGAGAGTTGCCCACTCGCTCTCAGAGGTTCGCCTCTTGTAAATAATCTTTTCGTTTTTTAATATATTTAGTTAGCCTTTGCCAAGCAAAAAAAA